>WOXC01009026.1:0-242612 GCA_011680675.1 Gymnobelideus leadbeateri | reverse complement strand
ATCTACTTAGGAAACATACCCCTATTAAATGTAAAATGATGTTCTCTGAGGTCTTTTCCAACTCTACAACTGTGATTCTATTGCTACTAAGATGCTAAACATATTAATATTAGGTTTTAAGGTCCTTGGGTCAGGGACAGTCATTTGTCTCTATATCCCCAGCTTTTAGCACAGTGCTTACCACTTAGTAGGTGCCAAATAAGTGTTTATTGGTTGATTTATTTGTTTTGGCAAGTGAAGTTAAATGCCTACGTTTGTTGTGCAAATCAGGCTAGAGAGAAAAATACATTGTTTTCTGCCAAATAAGTAAAATACTCATTGCATGGTATTTAATAGTATATCAAACACACTGACAGTAAAGTTGGAAATCAATGTCTGTCATTGATTATCCTAATTAGATAGAATTCTGTGAAACACAAAGAACAAAAATTAACTGATTCAATGGCATAAATTAGATGGCTGTATGAGAACCACAGATACATTACCTTGAAAAATATTTTGATCACAATAAAATTATTCCAATAAAATAGTCACCAACTGTTGAAAATTCAATGAATCTAGTTTGATGGTGAATCATAACTGGAAAATGGATACCTAATGTACAAACTATCTGCAAATAAGATTCATGTTTAACATAACTCTCCAAAGCACTATGCTGATAGTCATTTCTAATCAGTTTGAGAGTGGGATGATTTCTTTCACATTAGCATCACCCTCAACCCTCTTGCTTCCCAGACATTTTCTCCCTGTTAAAAGTATTAATTCATAAGGCTTCACCCTGAGGATCTGAAAGAGGAAGAACTAGACTGATTATTCATATTTTTCTTTGCCTATTATTCACACTGTAACATATTTGCTTATTTAGTCCTTTCTACCATATCAAAAGGAAGGTTTTTGTTTGCTTTCAAGGGCTATACATGGGTCAAATACAAGAATATTTCCTTTTTGGATTGACATTTTCAGACCAATTTGTTCCTTTCTGCTTCACAAGTGCTTTTATATTCACTGTCAATTTTGTGATTAAATCAATTGTCTCAAAATAGTTTCTCTTATACAAAAGTTTTCTTTTTAGTAAAATATAAAAAAAATTAATATGCTTCTCATTACGAAACAGCAAAAACTATGAATTACTGTCATATAGGGGATCCTAGATCATTTCTACAAAATATCTTGTTACCAAATTCATTAGCTTTGCTTTTTACCTGTTTAAACAGTCAAAGCATTTCACCTCTCATCACTATGTGGAAGAAGCTGAGAACTTGACTTCAAAACCTGCCTTTAATGGTTAATAATGATATGACTTTTGGAAAAATGATTTAACATTACGAGTTTCTTTAGATTTTTTTTTTGCAGTGATATTTTCAGAACTATTTCTGGGTGTTTGGGTTCTTACTGTTTTCCAGGTGGTGTGATGTAGAGAGAGATATGGTCACTTCTCTGTTGGTCTGAACTCTTGTCCTTACCCAGAGAGGTGATCCCTTGGAATTGCAATCAATACTGTCTCTCAGAACCTGTGATTACTTGAGGTCAAAAGTGCAAGCTCCCCTCAGAATTTCCTCTTATGACTGAAAGCGTTCTATTCTGTTCTCAACTATGACACAGAAATGGGTATAGACAATGGAGTTGTCAAACACTGTCTTATCCCTGGTCCAATGCTAGCCTGAATATATGCTATTTATCTCTTTCTGATTAGTTGCTAGGTCCCCTTCAGTGTCTGACTTGAGAGTCTCCAAAGCTGCTTGTCACTAACACCTACTGTCACCACTGGTGTTTCATCCATATGGGCACCCGCCAGCCTCCTTCCCCATGTCACCAAGCCCTCTTTCTGACCTTTTAAGAAGTTTTGGGCTAGAAGAATGTCTCACTGTGGCATTTTGTCAGGTCTTCCACTTCAGAATTTGATCTGAGGCATAATTTTAATGTTGTTTAGTGAGGAATGATGGGAGAGCTTGCCTGAGTGCTTTTCTACCCTCTGATCTTGGATCTGCCCTCTAAAGTTCTAGGCTTTCATTATTCAAAAGTGCTTTCTTTTGTATCTGAAGGTCTTTATCCTGATAGCTTGTAGGACTTTTTTCTTAATTAAATTGTTAAATTTAACCTCTGTGTGTCTTTTTCCTGGAGATTACCTGAAAATTTTTTCATTTAGAATGCATTTTGTATGTTAAGTTCTGCATGGATGATTATCTTTTATAATTTTCTTCATTGTGATATTGTTTTCTTGTCTTTAGATTGTCTTAAAGATCTATATGTTTTGTTTGCATAGTGAGCATAGTTTCTTTTAATATATTTTGTTTTTACTTCTTTTCTTTTAATTTTTCCTTTACTTCTATGTAATTGTATTTCCAACCTTTTATTCTCTGTTTTGTTTCTGTGGTAAGGCTTTCCACTGAAGATTCCAGTGTTTTATTCTCCTTTTATTTCTTTTAGATTATAGATAACCTACCAGGGGTAGGGAATCTGCAGCCTTGAAACCACATGTAGCCTTATAGGTCCTTGGGTGCATCCTTTTGATAGAGTCCAAGTTTTATAGAACAAATCCTTTAAATTCAATCCTCACTTGAGGACCTGGAAGCCAAATGTGGACTTGAGGCAACAGGTTCCCCAACCCTGAAAGAGACCATGGAGACAGCTAAAATTGGTTTATCTTTGGTACATAATTTCTGTTTTGGACAGGTTTGGGGGAATCAGAAAGACGTCTAGTTTTCTTTTTTGTTGATCACATCTTTTAGTACATTTTATGCTACTGAATGCAATCAAATCAAGAAAAATATATTAATCATTTATTAATCATATGTATTTATATAGAACCTATTATGTTCCAGGCATTGAGCATAGAAGAATAAAATGTTGTAGAGCTGAAACACTTCTTAGAGATCATTTAGTCCATATTTTTTGTTAGAAATGCAGTGACTAAATTTGGTGACTAAATTTCAGAGAGGTTTAATGATGTTCTCAATATCACACAGAATTTTAGTAACAGAGAGGTTTATACTGAGCCTTACATATTCAGTGTTCAAAGTCATTACAGACATTTAAACTAACTGCTATTAGCTTCTCTTATCACTTCATGTTTATAAAAAATGCATTCCAACTAACATCAGTAGTTCCTAAAATTCAGGGAACCTTACTTATATGTCTTCAGAAAGTCCCAGAGTCTCAATAATATGTATGTGTTCAGAAGACAGATATCCTTCCAGATGTATACATTGTTTCCTCTTCAACCCAGATGAGAATAAGTTTTCACCATTACCAGACCTCCCTCCTATATTGTATACACACAATATTGTTTTAAGAATGACTTTGAATGACTAAGTGATTTTCACTGTTATAAATACCTAAATTAAAAATCAAGGGCATATGTAGAAAGATACTATCTGCACCAAGAGAAAGAAGTGATAAAAAGAAGTGTGTATAGAATATTTTTGCTGCATATTTATTAAGCACCTATATGCTTATATATGAGCTTTTACTATATATCACATGTGAACATATGTTATATTATATATATACACACAGGTGTAAATATACACACACTGTATGCATATTTATACACATGCATATGCATATGTGTGTTATGGCAGCCTTCTCTAGGGTGGGTCTCTCTCCTCGGAGGGAGGAATAAAAAAAGGAAAATGAAAAATAAGAAATTTACATGATAACTTTATTATATATTTAAAAGGGATAGCAAGTTATACATAATAGATGGACAGTCTTATAAGCATTTATTTATTATACTCTGGCATGGAAATGTGGTTTTTTTATTCCTCAAAAAAGAAATAAAAAAGCATATATATATATATATATATATATATATGTCCGGTTTTTTTTTTGTTTGTTTCTGCTTTTTTGGAGGGGGGAAGACAGGGTAATTGGGGCTTAAGTGACTTGCCCAAAATCACACAGATAATTTTTGTGTTAAGTGTCTGAGGGCGGATTTGAACCCAGGTCCTCCTGACTCCAGGGCCAGAGTTCTATTCACTGCACCACCTAGCCACCCAGGAGCATACATATGTCAAGATATCCTTTTCTACATCTCTCAAATTGGATTGCTATGCTGCTACAATGCTCAACTCTAGGACAGTCCTTTCAGAGCTGGAGAAGCATTATGGAATCTCCATAGGAGAGCTATAGAAGAGAGCAAGGAGGGAACAACACATACTGCATTAGGGAGAAGAAGATTAGATCATATGTATTATATGAATGTGACTTCAGAAATATGTATGCAATGGTAGAGTGTTTTGTCACTTTGTGAATGCTTTAATCATAGAATACTCCTATATGTCACAAAACAACAGATTTTAGAAGAGCAGGTTGGTTAGTTTATTTCTCTTTAATATGATCTATGGTAGCCATTGTGGACAATGGTCTTTACAAATATTATCTAGCCATTTTACAGTTTTAGTCTAATCAATGTAGGTTCTTTCTCCAGTGACAGAAATGGAATCCCATCTATCTGCTATTGTGATTTGTGATTATGTTCCATATCCTTCCAAAAATAATCTACTGGTTCCAATGAGTGTGTGAAGAGGCTTTCTCTATGGCCCCATGCATTTACTGAGTACAAAATTTTTGCCAGGCACTATGTGTGGATACAAACACACACACACATTCCATGCCTTCAGAAACTTAAGATTTATATTGAGAATCAATATGTTTGACATATGGAGGAAGCATGATAGAAAGAAAAGAATACAGAATTCAGAGTGCTGAAGTTGAAGTTGTCAAACTAGAGTTCAAATCCCACATCTATCACTTGCTACCTGTGTAAATTTAGGTGTATGATTTATCCTTTAGGGACCTCAGCTTACTCATTTTAAAATGGAGTTGAACTAACTGGTTTCTAACAGTATCTCTTCCAGATCCAAATCTATGATCCCGTTTTTTTTAAAAAAGTAATCACATTCAGAGTAATTTGGAAGGATAGGTACAAAAAGCTAGAGGTAGTGGGCATCACAAAAAGCCATTTATAAAAAGAAGCATACGAGCATTGAAAGAAACTGGGGATTTTGTGAGGTGGAAGAGAGAAGGAAATAAATTCCCAGCATAGAAGTCAGGCCTGTGTAGAGTCATAGAGATGGGAGATGGAGAGTTGTGTGTAAAGAACAACACAAAGAAAATTAGTTTGGCTGGACTGAAGAAAATTTCAAGGATAGTAAAATATAATAATACCAAAAGGTTAATTGGGGCCATTTTATGAAGGGCTTTAGATGCTACATGGGACAGGTCATATTTGATGTTCAAGGTAATAGGGAGCCATTGGAGTTAATTGAGCAGTTGAATGATATGGTCAGACCTGAGCTTTAGGAATTTTGCTTTGGTTGCTGGAGAGAGATTTAAGTCAAGAAGGTTATTTCAATACTTCAACCAAAGGTTAAGAACTGCTCTAGAAACTCCTTAGAGATTCTTTCATGTATTTATTACATACTGTTAAATCTTCTCATATACATACATTAGAGGCTGATCCTTTCAGTTCCTTCAATTGGGTCAAATTCAGACGTACCATTTTCACTTACTGATTAATGCTATTAGATTTTCATAGTACTTTATATAAATAACTGGTGCCCATTGGATAAAATACCTTAGTAGTACTGAATTCTGCATTTTAAGTGGCATTACATGCACACACCAATTCACACATATGATCCCATGCCTAGAAACCAGGCTATTAGCAAATTCATGAATTTCAAAAGTACTAATTAAATAAAACCCAACACTTAGAATTTTAAAGATAAAAGTTTCCTCAAGGATCCTCTGCCTCCCTCTTCTTTAGAGTTTGAAGTTTCCTTAGAGATCATTTTTTTTCTAACATTTGATGAAAGTGAAAGAACCATCAGGGGTATGTGTTGTACTCACAATGTAAGTGATAGAACAAGAACTGGAAGATAATTCTCTTTAGTCCACGGTTACTTCATAGCTCTTTCTTTTATATGCAATCTATATTATAGAGTTAATAGTATTTTGAAATTAATTCTTGGGAGTAGGAGAATTTTGTTTCATTAAAAAAAGTTGTTGCTGTATAAATGCTATTTTAAGGCTTCTGTTTAAAACATTTTATAATAAATCAAATTTATCTCTGCACTGGACCAAGTCTTTTCTATGAATACACAGAAATGTCAGTCTCCACATATGGCCAGAATAGAAAATTTAGGTGTAGTAGTTATGATAAAACCTCATATAATGTTGATTCAAAAATGACCCGAGAGTTCTAAGTGTCAGTTTCAAAAAATCACATCATGACAACAAGAAGCTAATGGAACTAATATGAACAACATGCATAACAAACAAATTATTTCTTTGTGATCCCCAGCTCTCTATACCTGCTACTGGCCTTTTTCAAAAGAAATATCATTCCTTTACTCATAAATCTTTGACTTTTCACTTACAAACAATATAGAACAATAGGAAAAAATAAGCATTTATTTCAATTTGATATTATTAAATCTTAGATACTACTCAGAAGGGAACATACTTCTTTGTATTTAAAATCTGATAATCTAGCTTAATATATTATATTCTATGGTGATAAATATATTTATTTAGACTAGATATATCAAAGCAATATTTATTTACATACATACCTTGCATTTTAATATTATATTCAATTTTGAGTACATGGGCAATTAAGTTTGTTAACTTAATATTCAGATAACAGTATTTTTAAAAATTTACAATCTATCAAATTGAAGTGATGAGGCTTTAAAATAAACACAAAATAACACAGGCACATAAAAGGATAATGAGAAATACATTAGCTAGTGATAAGAGCCAATAATGCTTCATATAAATGTGACATTATACTTCCACTCTTTGTGCTGATGTCTATGCTTGTCAGTTATGCAAATGCTAGTCATTCTTTTTTTAATTTACCCTGGTCCTTAAACAGCATATAGAAGATTGCTCCATATTTCACTTTCACTTAGAGAAATGTCATGCAGCAATTTTTAGATGAAACTAAAAACTAGGCCACACTATGGTCTTTGATCAATGTTCAGTGAAAACCATATGACAGAGAAATATTAAACCTTACCTCAAGCATCCTCTTTCCAGAGGGCAATAGATTATTGACTGTCATGTTGATCCACATAAGCTAATTCTGATGTGATAAATTACAATAAAAATCCATGCTGTTGTTTTCCCCCTGATTTCTAATATTGGTTTTAAAACATATTAACCATCATTTATTGGTCACATTTATAATCACTCTAACTCACCAGTTATATTAGTATTGACAATAGACCAGGTAGAATAATATGATTTCAAATAGTCCTAGAAACTTTTTACATCAAGTATATTCATTCACCCTGAGAATAAAGTGTATATTATGATATTTGGAATGTCTAATTTCACAAGTAAAGGCAGGGAAAATCTGTGATTTAAATGCCTACTAGATATTTTTTTCCATCTCCCTTGGATTTTGAAATAAAAGACAGATTAAGTAACATGGTCTTTTCTCAAATTTATGTATCCATGCACTTAACCTTCACCTAATAAAAATGTTTCTTTGGCAACAGTCAAGAAATTTCCCAGATAGTCAAGAAATAAGACTGCAAAAATCGATGACCACAATTGTCTGAGCATTTTGGAAATTCATATTTATAAAAGAAAGAAAGTTGTTTTTAGTTTCTGACTTCACAATTACCTCTTAATTTTCTTTTCATAAATGGAAATAAAATAAATAAAATAAATGCTTATGTGGTTGCTGGCATCCCAATACAAAACTTACCTTAGGACATTACAAATGTCCTTGGTCTTTAAGGCATAAGCAATTGATTTTTTTTCCTCTCCTTTTTTCTTTCTTTCTTTATTTCCTTCTTGATCCTTCTTCCCCCTTGAAACTTCTCCTCACAACTTCTTCCTCACCTTTCCTAATTTTCAGAGCTAATTTTCAAATGGCACCACACAAAGAGATTCAATGACAATTTGAAATGGCTAGAAGGGACAAAAAGTATCAAAATTAATTTGTGCATGCCAGGACACTCTTGTGAGAAGCTTGAGAACATAGAATTTGGGTCTTCAATACTATATAGAGCCTTTTATGAAGACAGCATAGGAGTTTCAGCAGGAAGCTATCTGTTCACATTGGTGGATGAGAAACAAACTGAAACAATGTTATTGAGGTTGAAAAGATGTAAAAAAGTAAAAGCAGGTGTCATTTCTCTAGATGTGAAATGTCCATGGCCCAAATGAAATAAGTACCTGTGGAAATGGAGATTAGGAAGCAAAGATATTATTAAGAAAGTTGTGGGAGAATTTAAAAGTGGGTTGAGTAAGGAGAATGATGAGTCACAAAACAGAATTGGAATTAATATATTTTTATGCCTTCTTTCCCGACAGTTAAAAAAAAATCTTATCAATAGACCTTTAGCTGAATGATAACTCCACTGGAAAAAAAAGGATGATAATCAGACTAAATCAAGCAGACAAGTAATAGTGCAACTGGGAAGAGTCCTAGAAAAGTGTTTTAACATTTAGCATGGATATGACTTTTTCTTAAAAGAAACAATCTTAGCTTATATTTTATTCATGGAAGCCATTCTTTACTCTGTTGCCTCGAGTGATTTCCACCCTAGGTAGATGTGACTATGGTAGCTTTAAATTCACCTGTGCCCTTGAAACAGCATCCTATAGTACATTTAGTGGGAGTACAGTGGCTGCTATGCTAGTTTATTCTACCTTCTTTAGAGTGGCCCCTTATAAAACTATTCTTCAGGGAAATGTCTGCTGTAGCTTTTTCCTGAATTAACACTCTGTTTAAATATATGTATCAGATAGAAAGTGCACTCAGAAACAGCAAAAAGGCAAAATTTCCCGTTAAGATCATTAACGGTGTCTGGCACATCTTATTTACACCTGTTAGAAACTTATAAATAACAAATGCCAAAATGTGCCCTAAATAGAGAGGGAAAATGAGCAATTTTCCCCTCTAATACAGTGCATACTATTTACAAAGAACTACACTAGGTACTGTAGATACAAAGAAACAGAAATATTGAGCACTATTCCATCACCTGCTCCTCAATTTAAAAAAAATGCCCAAAGTCATAAATTACTATGTAACAATCAATCTTTACTTGTCATTATTCTCTCATTGGAGAGTGTACTTAGAGTCTCCTAAGAAAACAGAATATGTTTCTTTCTTAGATATAACATAACTTTTTATTTTTCACCACTCTACTGCATTTATTTTGTTTTATTTTGAATTTCAGTTGTCTGTATATTCTAAAGAGCAATTTATCCCTATGAAGCTTTGAGGTCTTAATGTCTTAGGTAGACTTTATAATGTCCATAGGGTGCAAAAAAAAGTATTTTACACCACTGTAAGTATTTTATGAATATTTTAATTAATTAATTAATTTGGCTTTTTGGAGGGCAATTGGGGTTAAGTAACTTGCCCAAGATCACACGGCTAGGTTTTTGTTTGTGTGTGTTAAGTGTCTGAGGCCGGATCTGAACTCAGGTCCTTCTGACTCCAGGGCTGGCACTCTACTCACTGTGCCACCTAGCCGCCCCACAAATATTTTAATTTATATTTGTCTAGTATTATACCTATTGGGCTGCTTATGGTATGTTTAATTCTCCAAAATAGTAGTACTAAAAAAGAAGAAATACAAAAAGTAGCATAGTGAAATTCTTCTCAAAATGAGATGTTACTAATGACTTCCATTGACTTCAAAAAATCATCAGTACTTAGTTTAGTTTAAAGTTGTTGCATATATTTTTTGCATATAGAAGTCTTAATTATGCTTTATGTATTATATAGGTCATTTAGCCTTTCCATACCATGTAGTCATTGAGCAGAAGGGAGATAGAGCCATTAAGAGGTAAATCAATTCAGCTCACTGTAATTTACCAATATTTAGTTAAAAGACTTAATATGGACAAACATCAAAGCCCTGCCTTGTATTGAGTTTTTGCCCAAAATGTAAAAATGTGATGTGCGATGGAATTGTGGGAAGATGGCAGAATAAGTCAGCAAATTACCTGGCTTTCCCATATCCCCCCTCCCAGATAATTTAAAATAACATCTCAAAGTGAATTTTAAAGTGGCAGAAATAATTCAAAGT
Source organism: Gymnobelideus leadbeateri (assembly GCA_011680675.1). Lineage (NCBI taxonomy): Eukaryota > Metazoa > Chordata > Mammalia > Diprotodontia > Petauridae > Gymnobelideus > Gymnobelideus leadbeateri. Next base: position 232,548 of record WOXC01009026.1, on the reverse strand, counting down.
CGGGGTAAAGCAGTTGTCCAGCCTAAGACAACTTGGGAGGAGGTTAGGAAAGATCTGACCTCCTATGGTTGTGGTCTAGTCTGAGAGAAGTGTGTATAACACCAAGCAAATATAGCATAATCAACAAACAGCAAGCTCTGAGGGCAGTTGTGTCAAGGGCAGCCTCAGCTGCAGAAACTTGGACTGAAGAGGAGGCAGATGATTAGGAGAAGGTTATGAAGTAGCCCTCAGTGGGCCCTGGACACAGGCCCAGGTGTGCTGATCAGATATAGTCCCATATAGTGTCTATTGGTGAGGAGCCACAAGCACATGATGATGAGTGTGATTTCAGAGTGGTGAGGTCCCTGCTGGTTTTGATAACTTGCTAGAGCCATAAACATGAGTTGGAGGAACAGGCACCACAATTGGCCTTGGATTGTAGAGTGCTAGAGGAATCAAAAAATAAAGACCCCCAGATAGAGCTCAGAAAACAACAAAAAGACCTGAAGACTGGGACTTAGAGCAGAACCCAACCCTAACATAAAGTTAACAACCAAGAAATAGGCTGTTAAAAATGAGAACCACAGAGGAAGAACCTGAACATAGATAGCTACTATGGTGATAGAGAAGATTATGATCTATACTTGGAAGAAGACATTGAAGTCAAAACAAATTCTTGCAAAGCTTTGAAGAAAAATATGAAATACTCACAAGCACAAAAAAGATTTCTCAGAAGAGATTATAAAATACGTTATAAATCGAATAAAAGAAGTTGAGGAAAATTTGGGACAAAAAAGAAATGAGGAAAGCAAGAAAATTTAAAAAATTATGAAAAGAAAATAAACCAGTTAGAAAAAGAGATACATAAATTTGCAGAAAAAAACCAATTCCTTAAAAATTAGAATTAGACAAGGGGAAGCTAATGATTTAAGACAACAAGAAATCATTAAAAAATAGAATGTGAAATATCTCATTAGGAAAAGAAATCTGATAAAGGGAAGATAATATAAGAATTGTTGGACTATCTGAAAGTTACAATAAAAAATATTCTACACCCTATACTTTAAGAAATTACTAAGGAAAATTGCTCTGAAATTTTAGAACTAGAGGATAAGATAGAAATTATATATACCTATTAATTCCTGAAAGAGATCCCAAAATAACATCTTACAGGAATATTATAACTAAATCTCCCAAGTCAAGAAGATAATATTATCAGCAAGTAGAAAAAACAAAACAAAACAAATAACTTAAATATTGTGGGACTTCAGTCAAGATAGCACAAGATTTAGTACCTTCTACATTAATGACTAAAAGCAAAGGATAACAATATAGAGTAAAGATGCTGGGTTTGCACCCAATACTAACCTACTGAGAATAGCTGAGCATAATCCTGCAAAGGAAAAAAAATATTAATGAATTAAAAGACTTTCATGTAATCTTGAGGAAAACATCAGACCCATACAGAAAATTTGACTTTCAAGCATCAGGAGAAATATAAAAAAGGTAAAGACAAATTAAAAGGGATTTAATATATTTAAACTTTTTACTCATTTTATAGGAAAATGAGATTAGCAACTCTTAGGAATGTCATTATGTCTAGGGTCATTCAAAAAATCTACATAAATATAAGTCTTTGGAGTTGAATTGATTATGATGAGATGATCCTAAAAAATAAAATTGGGTAGGGAGAGGTAAAATGAAGTAAATTATGTCATACAAAAGAAGGCTTAATGGAAGAACCATTACAAAGAACTTTTAAGGGAAAAGGTAAATGAATTACAAGTAGAAATAATAGAACTATAATATTGGGAGACTTCAACCTTCCCCTCTCAGAAATAGACAAATCTACCACCCCCCAAAAAAATGAATCAGAGAGGAATAAATTCTTGGATAAGCAAGATATGATAGATATCTGGAGAAAATCAAATGAGATATATACATTTTCTCTGCAATATATGGCACCTTTGCAAAAAAAAATAGGACATAGGACTTTTAAAATTAAATGGTTAAAAAGCATAAATATTGAGAACATAATTTTCAGATCATCATGCACTAAAATTATATTTAATAAAGGACCATGGAAACATAGGTTAAAAGTTAATTGAGGACAAAATAACCTAATCTTAAAGAGTGAGTTAAAGAACAATTAAAATAAATCAAATTATTCAAAAGAATGATAAAAATGTGGCTACATATTAAAACTTATGAGATGCAGCAAAGGCAGTAATCAGGGAAAATTAATCTGTATAAAAGTTTTCATCAATAAAATAGAGAACAGATCAATGATTTGGGTATAAATTTTTTTATATGCCAAGAAAAAGAACAAATTAAAAATATCCAATTATTGGGTGGCTAGGTGGCCCAGTGAATAGAGCACCAGTCCTGGAGTTAGGAGTACGTGAGTTCAAATCTGGCTTGAGATACAACACAAAAACTAGCCATGTGACCTTGGGCAAGTCGCTTAACCATTTTTTGCCCTTCAAAAGGCAAAAAAAAAAAAAAAATCCAATTAAACACCAAATTTGAAATCCTAAAATTTAAAGGTGAGTTTAATGTTTAATATTCTTGAACCATTAAATTTATAAATAAAAATAGTTTTATGACAAAACCAATAAAATAGATAAACCATTGGTTACTATAGTTTAAAAAGAGAGAGGAGAAAACCACATCACTAGTATCAAAAATGAAAATGCTAAATACACCATTAGTAAAGATTAAATTAAAGCAATTATTAGGGGGTATTTTGCCCAATTGTTTGCCAATGAATTTACAATTTAAGTGAAATAGAATAATATTTATAAAAATATAAACCACTCACTCTAAGAGAAGAAACAGAATATGTAAATAAACCTATTATTGAAAAAAAAATTGGACAGGGGTTAAATTAACTACCTAAGGGGGGGAATTCTATAAAAGAATTATTTATGATAGAATTCTATAAAGGAATTCTATCAAACATTTAAAGATCAACTAATTCCAATAATAAATAATTTATTTATAATAATAGGCAAAGGAGTCCTACCAAACTCTTTTTATGAATCAAAAATGGTTCTGATTCCTAAACAGACATATGTGTATGTGTATATTCACACATACATATAGATATAGATACATATATGTATATGTGTGTATACCAGTTTAACTAATGAATATCAATGCAAAATCCTAAATAAAATGCTATGTAAGAGACCACAATAATATATTACAAAACTTATACACTATGACTAGTTGACATTTATGGAATACAGCAATGCATGACATATTTACCACAAGAAAAACTACTAATGCTTGATTATTTTAATAAGAAAAGTTATAAAAATAATAGAATTATATTAATAAATACAAAAACCCTTTTGATAAAATACATTATTTATTCCTATTAAAACACTTGAAAGCATAGGTGTAAATGGCCTTTTTTTCTTAAAAATTTAGGAAGCATCTACTTAAAACCATCAGGAAGCATTATCTTCAGTGGAAATAGGCCTTTTTAGTAAGATCATTGGTGAAATAGGAATCCCCTTAGCATCAATTTTTTTTCAATATTGTATTAGAAAGGCTAACAATAGCAATAAGAGAAAAAAATAAATTGAAGGAATCAGAATGGGGAAGGAGGTAAGAAAACAATTTCTTTTTCCAGACTATATGATTGTATACATGGAAAATCCTGGATATTCAACTAAAAAGTTATTTGAAACAATAATTTTAGCAAAGTTGGAGGATATGAAACAAATCCACATAAATCATTGACATTTTTATACATCACCAAGAAAGCACTGCAGGAAGAAATATTTCATTTAAAATAACCATAGATAATAAAAATGGCTGAGAGTATATGTAGAAGACAAACCCAAGAACTATATGAACATACTCATCCAATACTTTTTATAGAAATAAAGTCAAGTTTAAATGATTAGATAAATATTTATTGTTTGTATAATTAATTGAGATTTATATCAAATCAATGTTATAAAACTGAGAATTCTATCTAATCTGTTTATTCATTGCCATCCCAATTTAATTACTAAAAATAATATTGAGCTAGAAAAAAATAACAAGATTTACTTGGAATTCCAGAAGGTCAAGAATATCAAAGGAATTAATAAAAAAAAAAGTAAAGGAAGAAAATCTAACAGTACCAAATTTTAAATTGTAATACAGTGGTAATTATCAAAACTGTCTATTACAGGGTAAAAATACAGAGTGATCATTTGGTGGGATAAAGTAATAAAGCACATGTACTATAGCCAGGAGGAAATTATTATAGCAATCTTATTTTTTTTGTAAGTGTTACTATTTAATCTTTTAAGATAAGAATTCACTATTTGGTAAAAAAAAAAAAGGAGGAGAGATGGGAAAGTAGTCTGGGAAAAATTAATCATAGACCAATATCTTACAACATTTCTCAAGAAAAGATCAAAATGAATGCCTGATATATACATAAATGGAGATATCATAAGTAAATCAGAAGAATATGGACCATATTATGTGTCAGATTTACCAACAGGAGAAAAATTTATGAATAAATATGAGAGAACATTGTGAAATATGAAATGTATAGTTCTGCTTATATTATATTTGAGGGGAAAATGTACACAGTTTCTCAGACAAAGGCCTCATATTTCAAATATATAGAGAACTTTATCAAATGTGGAAGAATATGAGTCATTTCCCAATTGATATATGGTCAAACAATATGAACAAGATAGTTAATGGAAGAAGAAATCAGCGTTATATATTATCATATGAAAAAAAAAGTTAAAACAACTTTTAGATCCCATCTCACACATATCTGGTTAGCTAAAATGATAGAAGAGAAAAATGAGAAATGTTGAAAGGGATATGGAAAAACTGGGACACTAATACATTGTTGGTGGAACTATGAAATAATCCAACCATTTTGGAAAGCAACCTAGAATTATGCCTAGATATATAAAAATGTGTACACCCTTTGATCCAGTATTATCACTAATGAGTCTGTTACTCAAGATAACTATGGGAAAAAAAACAAACTATGTATTCTTAAATGTTTATAGGACCTTTCTTTGTGATAGCAAAGAAATTGAGAGGATGCCCATCAATTGGGGAATGGCTGAATAAGTTTTCATATAGGAGTGTGATAGAATACTATTATGGTGTAAGAAATGACTAGCAGGTTGATTTAAAAAAAAACATGAAAAAATAAAAGGGGTGGCTAGGTGGCACAGTGAGTAGAGTGCTGGCCCTGGAGTCAGAAGGACCTGAGTTCAGACTGGCCTCAGACACTTAACACACACAAACAAAAACCTAGCCATGTGACCTTGGGCAAGTTACTTAACCCCAATTGCCCTCAAAAAAAACCAAACCAAAACAAAACAAAAAAACAAAAACAAAAAACAAAAAACAAAAAAAATACATGGAAAAATGTCCAGGAAATACTGAAGATTACAATAAGTAGAACCAAGAAAATATTTTATATAGTAGCAGAGAAAGAATTGATGCATGGAAGTATGCATTATATCCTTTCATATATATGTCCATATATCAAATGTTGGCCTTCTTTAGTATAGGGTTGGGAGGAAGGGAAGGAAACAGCTCAGAACTCATGATGAAGCAAAAAAAATTTAAAAATGAACAATTTTTTTTTAAATTATGATATGACTTTTTTTTACAAACCTACCACAGAATTGAAACTAGTTCAATAAATTGGAGCTTTGTCCAATGCTAAATGCCACAGGATCATACATCATAGAATGACATGGTTCTTGAAAAGATCTCAGTAATCATCTAGTCTAATCCTGTCACTTTATAGCTAAGGCAATCTAAATTAAGAGATTGATTCAAAGTGCATGAAGCACCTCAAAATGCAATTCTTTTTCCTTTATAATTTGCTCTTAAGCTTCAGGAATTTGGAGGGCACTTGGCAGCACTAGCAGTTTTTCAGCAGCATAGAAACAAAAGCTTAGTGGTAGGTTAATAAGAATAATTAGTTAAAATAAGAAAGGTCCAGATGGTCGCCTGCTGTGAGTTTCTTTTTTTCCTAAGCACTTCCTTCTGCATGAAACTATTCCTGACCTGCCCCCTTGCTTTACTCAGCTCTATGTGCAGGAGTGGGGAACCTGTGTCTTTGAGGTCACATGTGGCTTTCTAGGTCCTTGGGTGTGGCTTTTTGACTGAGTCCAAATTTTACAAAATAATTCCCTTTATTAAGAGAATTTGTTATGTGAAGTTTGGACTCAGTAAAAGGGGCCACACTTGAGGACCTAGAGGGCCACATGTGGCCTTGAGCCTAAAGATCCCTCAACCCCTCCCAGTGCCTAGTATCTAATTCATGTCAATCAATCAATATATCTAGCTGTCTGTCTGTCTATCAGCCTACTTGTCTGTCTGTCTGTCTAAGTTTCCTACCCCTGATTGTCAAAGGAAGGTACTGTTTTCCTTTTTGCCTCTTTATCTTCAGCACCTAGTAAAGTGTCTGGAACACAATAGGAACTGAATCTTTGTTAGCTGAATTGCCTATCTCCCTTCATGCTACTGATAGGAGGACCTAGCAGGTGGTACTTGCCCAAGTGCAAAATTTTCTAGTTACTAATCTGCCTTCCATAACTTCTCTATCCAATTACATGCTTCCACCACAAGAGAAGACTGTATTCTTCCTATAATATTCTACGCTTTTCTGGAAACCCTTGGAAGTGGGGAAGTTACTTTCATAATCAATTTAAGTTACATTGCTGTAGCCACCATTAGCATAACCGTCTCCTACAAGACAGGGACTGTTTTGCATTTTTTTGAATCCCCAGCACTTAACCCAGTGCTTGGCACAAGGTTCTTTTAAATGCTTTTTGACTCACTAACAAGAAAACCCATTTTTACTTATTTAGCACATTGTCATAACTTATGTTATCATACATAAGCATTTTATGCCAACGCCATTACTTGTGACCAATTATAATTCTGAGGAAGTTCCCATTTGCTTTGTGTAACAAAATAGAGACCACCCTCCCTCTAGCACTTCCACAGCCTAGGGGAATGATCATTAGCACAGCAACTAAAAACATAAATGAGGTACAATACCAAAGCCAATTTAGTCATTTGGAATTATTTCAAGAATCCCAGAAAGAAGGCATGATAGTAGGTAAATAAGTAGCAATACTGATTAGGAACTGGGGATATGAGATCTTGGGGACAGGAGGTCAATTCTATTTCATTTCACAGTAGAGAAATGCCTACCTATATATGATTTAATACTAGAATATATCATTTTCTGTGTGTTATAGTTTTGTTTTTTACATATTGTGAGATTTAAGGAAAGTTCTTAGGAGTTTTATTGCCTATTCAGTGGTGAGCCTGTATTTCAGGTAGGCACCATTTGGTACAAAGTAGCTATTGACCAGGATAGAATAAGCACATTAGTTAGGCTCGTTCCAGGTGTGGATAACTGAGAGGAACAGATGTATATTATGATCAGAGATGTAGAGGTGGAAGGAACCTTAGAGATCATCTAGTGACCTCTTTATTTTGAACATGAGAAAATTGAAATGTAGAAAAGCTAAGTGACATGCCCATTTTCCCCTATGGTATTCAGCATAGTCAGAATCTGAACTCATGCAATAATCCTGATTGAGCTTACTTAAGCAGAAGTGATGGTGCTTTCCTCCAGACTCCAATAGTATTTATGTCAGTGGTATATTTGAAATATTTTGTATATCCTCTCCTTTCCCCAATATGAAGGTTTTTAAATTAGAGATTATGTCTTATGCATTTCTGACAAACCCTCTGCAATAAATAAACATTTCAATGCAAAAAAACATAACATAATCTCATTGAAGGAAATGGATTTTTCATTTTTTATTTGTATCTCCAGTACCTAGTACAGTATATTGCACATTATAAGACCTTAATAAATTTTGGTTAATTGAATAAAAATTATTCAGTTAAATCTTACTATGTGCCAGGCACTGTGCTGTATGCTGGAGAAAGAAGTAATATATATAATTTGTTTCCTAATTTGTAGGATACATCTCTTTCCATATATGTATTTATCTTTTTTTTCAACTCTGAATTGTCCAATTCTATTTAATGGGTGTATAGCTCTCTTTGTACTCAGTTATTATTCAGAACTTACGTTAATTATTTGTTTACCATTTCTTTGTTATTCTGAGCACTATATTTGCTAACTAGCTCCTACATTTTTTTCCCTCAAAACTTTATAATTCCTTTTGCCACACACTATCCCCAAACTATGTAATGACAATGGATTATCTTCTGAAAGGGCATTATATGGTCTTTCCCAAGCTTTTCCTAACTCACTCACTGAGAACTCCTCTGCTCTATGAGTGAATGACCTTTCTATTTTAACACCTGTTTCATAAAGCGGACCAAAAACCTTATTTTCTCTGACATCTTGAAATTGTCACAGAAAAAGAAAACCATTTGCACAAAACTAGTTTTCTTCACATTCTATACTTATTTAGTGTTCATCCCCTCCCAAATTAGAAAACTAATTTTGTTCAAATGGTTTTTAGGTCTATGAAAGGGTTAGACCAGGAAAAAGTCATATGCTCTAGACAATGTGAAAAGTTATTTGGCTCAGCAAAAGCCTGTCTTAGCTCAATCAAGATGAAAGTAAAGAAATTCAGAAGGGTGGATTCCTATAGCCCTAGATAAAAAGAGACCCTATTCATTTGTCTAAAAAATCCAAAGCTGAGTAACAATAAAGAATAAGCTAAAAGAAAAGAACACATCTAAAGCAATTAATATCTACACAATACTAGTCTTTAATGTATTCTTTAGGAATAGTAAAATGGATTATAAGAGAAATGGGAAGTACGTAGCAAAAACTGATGCAATATTAACAAAATGAAAACCTGTACCTTTAAAATAGTTATAGAAAGAACATTTTGACACCGAAAAAAGAGAACAACTATTGATAGACATTCTAAGAATTTGTGATATAACTGTTTTTATTTTTAAACTATAATAGAATTGGGAAGAACCCTAACAAAATGGGTACAATATTAATAAAGTCTATATCCTTAAATCAGCTATAGAAAGGTGAGCATTTTGACACCAAAAAAAGTGCAAATATTCATAGGTATTCTAAGAGCTTGTGGTATTCATGTTAAAAAATCTACAAAGGATTTTTGGAATAATCAGAAATAATATGCCCCAATTTATAAAAGATTCTATTGCTGGTTACACACTAATAGATTTGTTAAATGGAATACCTGGATGGAGTCTATGAAAAAAACTCGAAATCTAAGAGTGGAATCACAAGCAGTACCTAGGCAATCTCCTGATGAATTCTGCCAACAGGGTATTAACAAAGCATTTAGCAAATATCTGAGTCATGCAGATTTGTTTGTGATCATGATGACAATTCCAGGTCATTGCATCTACTGAAAACCTAGAAAGACATGTCCTAGTACCTAGAGTTATGAATCAGAAGCTTACTGTGTTTTGTAGTTTAACAGATAACAAGTCCTAATACTGCAACCACAACCCCCTTTTTTTCTGAAGAACTCAACCAATAAATTCTGCTGGGAAATCATTACAAATGAAACTGTTGCCTACAATCACCCAGGCATAGTAATGATTCATTAAAAACTTAAGAACAATATTTTAGCAGCTATCACTATTGAAAATATGTGTAATCTCCATAGTACATGGGATTTTTTGAAAAACTGATTAAAAGAATATGGGAATAGGGTAAAGGATATAGCATGTCTATTGAACTATGTACTACTGGGTTTTTGCCAAGGATGTTTTTAGAGAACCTACAAAGAAAAGGCTTACATTCTAATACTTTTATTTAAAAACTGTTACTGTATCCATTTGTATGTAGAACATTGGACAATGATTTTTTTTTATTTTTTTGCTTTTTGGAGGGGGAAGGCAGGGCATTTGGGGTTATGTGACTTGCCCAAGGTCACACAGCTTGTAAGTATTAAGTGTCTGAGGCTGGATTTGAACTCAGGTCCTCCTAACTTCACGATCAGTGCTCTATTCATTGCACCCCCTAGCCATCCCAGATGATGATTTAAAAACAATAAAGAAATCATAACATGATAGCCACTCAGGCCAGTACTATTTCTGTCAGAAGCCCTTCAAAAAGATAAAAAGAATGAGACAATAACAATAATAACAATGAAACTCAAATTTTAACCCTTTAACCCCAAGAATTCCTAGATAATATTTTAGCAGCAGCATATTCTTTCTTCCTCCTTAAGGTTTTCTTTATTTTTTCTACCTCTCCAAGTCACTTTATAGTGTTGATAATAGTTTAAAGCCAAGAAATTAAAAAAGAAAAGAAAGCCAGAAACCTCTGCCTAAACTTCAGTCTAAACACCAGTCAAATAAACAGTTTGGCACTTAGTCAACAAAACACTTGGTGGTTTGAATTTTTCATTTCCCAGCCTTGTAGCCATATAGAAAACACTTTTACTCTCCTATTTAAAACCTTTTTAAGCTTTCTATTTACATGTTGTTAAAATGTAATGATCTGTTGTAAAAAGAAACATATCCTTTAGAAATCAGTCCTGGGCAATATTCTTGCTGACAAGAGTTGGGGTAGAAAGGCAACATAATGCTATGGTGGTAGGAGTGCTGAATTAGGAATTAAAGGTCATAGTTTAAATTACCCCTCTTGACTTTTATTTGCTGAGTGACCTTTGGCAGATCACTTACCCCTCTGGGCCTCCACTCCCTCATCTATTTAATGACAGGTTTGGGATATATGGCATCAAGTAACTTCTAGTTCTAAATCTGTGATCCTAAGAAAGCAGACTATACTTAAGGTAGCCTGTAAAAGTTAAAGACTTAGGGGTACCTGTTTTCAGGTGTTTAATGTATATTTAAATGTCAATACCTGTTACTTGATCAACTACCACCTAGAGATTTCTGTTTGGAAGAGGAAATGATCTTCATTTTTTAAGAAAAAAATAGTGAAAGCTCAATTCCTTTGTGGCAGAACAAATTAAAGTAATAGGAGTTCATACTTTTAACAGTATAAGGTGTGACCATACACTTTTTTTTTTCAGTAGAAGAATAGGGTCTGAAGTGAACACTAAGAGAATCCACAGGATGCCACAAGAAAAGTTGTAAACTCTTAGGTCAAAGATGAGATAATCAGCCAGGAATGAATAGATCTTGCACTAAGGATTCAAAATCACATAAAGTTATATTCCTAATCAAGGGAAAAACAAAGATGAAAATACAGTAGGTTATATCCCAAAGGAAAGGAAGATAAAATTGACTTTAGTATAATTTACTCAGCAAAACAGGGAATTTGTAAAGGGAGAAGAGTGAGGTAGAATAGGAGTGGGAAGGACTTTACAGAATTATATTCATTCTTAGAAAATCACAGTATTGTGGAGAATATTACAAAGAGAATCTCAACAAGACAAAATGCATAAAAGAATGGTAAATGTGGGATGTTACCTTCAAAGTCCTGAGCTAGGTGAAGAGACAGTGTTTACATACTAATAGGTAGAGTAAAGCATATGGTCCCTTGGGAGTCCAACCTTGCTTGCTTAAAGGTCTTTGAGGAAAAAAAGGAACTCAAATTCTGGACTTGGATATTAAAGAAAAAAATGTAGTTCCTCTGAGTTGTGGTCTCTATTCTTTTTAATCTATCAGTAAAAAAATTTGATCTCATGATACATGGATGTGCATGTGTTTTATTTATTGTTCAGTCCTTTCAGTTGTGCCGAACTCTTTGTAACTCTTCATTTTACACGTAAGGAAATTAAGGCTGAGAGAGCTGGAGGTGGGGAACCTGTATGCTTGAAGCCATGTGACCTTCTAGGTCCTCTAGAGTAGTTTAAGCAAATAGCCTAGTCACCCAGAGAGTAATCCACTAAGGCAGGATTTAAATTCTTGTTTTCCTGATTCCATGCTGCTAAAATATTCAATACTAAAAAAATAATTTATTATTAATATTTAGTGTGAAGAATGTAATTAAATATGCTTCATGTTTTTAAATCTTAGTTTAATAGTTTGTGCTACAAATGTCTGGTTCTAAGTTCAGTTTATTTTAATATCTGCTTCCAGTGACTATAATAACTGAAAGATACCTCATAAAGACATGAAAATCAAAATTGAATTACAACCTTGAATACAATTACTAAATCATAATACTCATTTTTTTTTGTTTTAAAACCAATTAAGTTAAAGCTAATATATTTATAGGATAGCTACATGTAGCAGTTACTAGAGCATGTGGGTCTGAGGTCAGGAAGACCATAATTAAATTCCTGCCTCAGACACTAACTAGCTGTGTGAATATAGGCAAGTCACATAGTCTGGTTGCCTCAGTTTCCTCATTTGTAAAATGAGCTGGAGAAGAAAATGACAAATAACTCCAGTATCTTTGCCATAAAACCCCAAATGGAATCATGAAGAGTTAGACAACTGAAGTGAGAGAACAGCAATACATTTTGATTTAAATTATGCATGTATTAGAGTCTTTAGGAGATACACTCTGAATTATTCAAAATATCCTAATAATGGAAATGTTTCTAAAAAGATATTTTCAAGATACTTTATATTAAGCGCAACTTGCTTCTTCAAAGGCAGTTATTTTGCCATACAATATTTAAACATCATATTTACTTTGAAGGAGTAGATTAAATGTGTAGATGTTTATTTGTTTATTTATTTATTAGAAAATATCTGCTAGGTAGCACAGTACTGCTAGTTATTTTTCACAAACAAGATCAGCAGATTTTGAATGCCTTTTTTAAACCTTTCAATTTATTTATTTTAGTTTTCAACATTCACTTCCATAAGATTTGAGTTTCAAATTTTCTCCCAATCTCTCCCCTCTCCCGACCCAATGACAGCATGTATTCTGATTACCCCTTCCCCCAATCTGCCTTCCCTTCTTTCACCCCCTTCACTTCTATTATTCCCCTTTCCCTTTGATTTTCCTGTAGGTTAAGGTAGATTTCTATACTCCATTGCATGTATATCTTATTTCTCAGTTGCATGTAAAAACAATTTTTAGCATTCATTTTTTTTTAAACTTAGAGTTCAAGATCCTCTCCCTTCCTCCCTCCCCACCCACCTTTACTGAAAGGGGAAGCAATTCAGTATAGGTTATACAAATGTAGTCATATAAAACACTTCCATAATAGTCATGTTGTGAAAGACTAACTATATCTCCCTCCATTTTATTCAGTCCCCTCTTTATTCGATTCTCTCTTTTCACCCGGTCCCTCCTCAAAAGTGGTTGCTTCTGATTATCTGCATCCCCTTCTATTACCTCCCTCTCTTATCCTCTTCCTCCCTTGCCTATAGGGTAAGACAGATTTCCATACCCAATTGAGTGTCTATGCTATTCCCTCCTAAAGTCAAATCTGATGAAAGTAAGGTTCACTCATTCCCCTCTCATATCCACCCCTTGTTCTTCACTATAAAAGATTTTTCTTGCCTCTTTTATCTGAGATAATTTATCACATTCTACCTCATTTCTCCTTCTCCCAATAATTTCTCTCTCACCCCTTAATTTTACTTTGTAGATATCATCCCTTCATATTCAACTCACCATGTGCCTTCTGTCTATATGAGTGTCTGTATGAGTGTCTGTATATGCATACACACATATACACATACATATGCACAATGTGTATGAATATTCCCTCCAGCTACCCTAATAATGAGAAAGATCTCATGAGTTGCAAATATAATCTTTCCATGTAGGAATGTAAACAGTTCAGCTTTAGTAAGTCCCTTGTGATTTCCATTTCTGATTTACCTTTTTATGCTTCTCTTGAGTCAAAAATGCTTGAAAGTTCTTTATCTCAATGAATATCCATTTTTGCCTTTGAAGGATTATACTCAGTTTTGCTGGGTAGGTAATTCTTGGTTACAATCCTAACTTCTTTGACCTCTGGAATATCATATTCCAATTCCTCTGATACCTTATTGTATAAGCTGTTGAATACTATGTTATTGCGATTGTGTTTCCACAGTACATGAATTATTTCCTTCTGGCTGTTTGCGATTTTTTTCTCCTTGACCTTGGGATTTTGGAATTTGACTATAATATTGCTGACAGTTTTCATTTTGGGATCTCTTTCAGGATGTGATCAATCAGTAGATTCTTTCAATTTCTATTTTACCCTCTGATTCTAGAATACCAGGGCAGTTTTCCTTGATGATTTGTTGAAAGATGTCTAGGCTCTTTTTTGATCATAGCTTTCAGGTTGTTTGATAATTATTAAATTATCTCTCCTCAGTCTGTTTTCCAGGTCAGCTGTTTTCCAATGAGATTTTTCAAATTGTCTTCTATTTTTTTATTCTTTTGATTTTGTTTTATAATTTCTTGATTCCCCACAGAGTTATTAGCTTCCATTTTCTCTATTCAAATATTTGAGGAATTATTTTCTTGAGTAAGCTTTTGGACTCCCTTTTCCATTTGGCCAATTCTGCTTTTTAAGGGATTCTTCTCATTAGACTTTTTTGACCTCTTTTGATATTTTTGTCTATTCGAATTTTTCATGGTGTCATTTTCTTCAACATTTTTTCAGTCCCCTTTAGCAAACTATTGCATTTTTTCATGATTTTCTTGTATCATTCTCATTTCCATTCCCAATTTTCCCTCTACTTCTCTTACTTGATTTTCAAAATCCTTTTTGGGCTTCTCTTGGCCTAAGAAAAATTCATATTTTTCTTGGAGGCTTTGGAAGTAAGGGATTTAACTTTATTGTCTTCTTTTGGTTATATGTTTGATCTGCTTTGTCACTAAAGTAAGATTCTGTAGTCTGAGACTTTTCCCCCATTTGTTGTCTGATTTTCCCAGTCAATTACTTGACTTCTTAACTACTTGTTAAAGTAGGGCTGCCCTTCCTGTGTGAAAGGCAAACTATCACAAGCTTCAGGGATTTTGTGTAGATGTTTTCAGAGATACTTCTAGGGACCTGTAAATTTTTAGTTCTTCCATGGTGGTATAATGTAAGGAGAGTTGTTTACTCCTCTGCTGAACTCTGCTCTGATCTATGAGTCACCACAAGCACTCTTTTCTGCCCTGGAACTGTGAGGAGGGTTCCCTCTGCCGCAAACTGTGCTATGCTAGTGCTCCTCCTCACTCTAGGACTGTAGCCCAAATCCAAGTATGGACAAACTAATGCTGTCCTGCTTCAGTGCAAGCAAAGAGTTCCCTGTAATCTTCTGATCAGTTGTTAATTCCCCAACCATCTGTGAGCTAAAAGCTCTGGAAGCAGTTGTTGCCACACCTGCTGCCACTGCCACTTCTGCTGCCATACCACCAGGATAGCTATTAGGCCAGGACTGGTGTGAACTTCTCTCTTACCCATATCTGACAGACCTTTTGCACTGAACTTCTAAGTCATCTCTTGTGGGTTGGAAGTTGGCATAAAATACAGAGTCAAGTATATATGAGATTAAAAAAATGCAGTGTTGGGGCAGCTAGGTGGCTCAGTGAATCACTGGCCCTGTAGTCAGGAGGACTTGAGTTCAAATATGGCCTCAGACACTTAACACTTACAAACCATGTGACCTTGGGCAAGTCACTTAACTCCAATTGCCCTTCCAAAAAGCAAAAAAAAAGATTTCGGGTCATTGTATTTCTGACAAGAGTTAAGTCTATCATAATTGATCATTTCACATTGTTGTTGCTGTGTACAATGTTCTCCTGGTTCCACTCCCTTCACTCACCAACAGTTCATATAAGTATTTCCAAGCTTTTTTAAAGCCATTCTAGTCATAATTTCTCATAGAACAATAGTATTCGATTATATTCATATACAACTTGTTAGCCATTCCCCAATTGACGGGCATCCTCTCAATTTACAATTCTTTGTCACCACAAAAAATATTTGCTATAAGTATTTTTGTACATGTGGGTCCTTTTCATTTTTTATGATCTCTTTAGGATTTAGACCTAGGAGTGGTAATGTTGGATCAATGAGTATACACATTTTGTTTTCCCTTTGGTCATAGTTCCAAATTGCTCTCCAGAATAGTTAGACCTCTTCACAACAATGCATTAGTGTTCCAATTTTCTCATTTCTTCTTCAACATTTATCATTTTCTTATTCTATAATGTTGACCTATCTGATAACTGTAATGTGATACCTCAGAGTTATTAAAATTTGAATTTCTCTAATCAATAGTGTTTAAAGGGTGAATTTTCTGGAAAGATGGCAGATTTTTTTCTGGAAACTTTCATCTTTCCAAATTTTCTCCTTAGAAAAAGATAAAGCATTTCCTCTGAAGGAATGTAGAGCAGTGGACATAACAAAAGTCAGAGTAAAGAAATTGTTCTCCTAAGACAACCTAAGAAGACCCTAGGAAAGATCTGACCTCTAGGGACAGAGGTTCTTCATGAGTGAAATACAAACAGCTCCTAGACTACACTGCAGAGCCCACAAACAAAAATTCCTGGGGGCACTGGAGTTTGGAAGTAGACTCAGCTTTAGAAACTTCCGTATCATGGAGAGTGTAGGGGTCTGATATTTGGGTAGGAGAAGATTGAAGGACCTTCCACTGTCTAAGGATGCCAACCACAGCTGTGCTAATCAGATGTGTCCCCCACTATTTTTCAGGGAATAGGAACCAGAAAAAATCTGATAAGTGAAGTACCAGAGGGGCAGTGACCTTATAGAGCTGAGGGTACTTGCAGTAGAACAGAGTTCCTGGTTTCAGTTCCAGGGAAAAGGGTAAAACTGTAGTTTTCAGCCACCTTCAGGACCACTGGGAGTAAGATCATTAGTGGAAGAGTATAACCAGGGGCTCTAGACATGGATTGGGAGTGGAGGGGAGAGCCCAAGGTTGAGCCCCAGGATAGACTTAAGAAAATAACAGTAAGAAGGACTTGAGCCTTGGGTTATTACTCCCCATACTTTAGGACTAGAACTTGATCACACCAACAGCTGCAAAAAATAAAACAATCAATCAATCAAACAAACAAATAAATAAATAAAATGTTTAAGCAAATGAGAAAGAACCCCACTATAGACAGTTACTATGAGGACAGAGAAGATCTGGGTTCATATTCAGAGAAAGGTAATAGAGCTAAAAAAATGAACTCCTTTTTCACTGAGAAATATCAAATAATCAAATGCACAAAAAGATTTCTTAGAAGTACTTAAAAAGTACTTTAAAAATAAGAGAGACTGAGGGCAAAATAGAAAAAAACATAAAAGCAATCCATGAAAATCAAGAAAATTATGAAAAGAAAGAAATCAACCACCTTGAAACAGAGAACCAAAACTTTAGGAAGAAAGTAATTCCTTGAAAATTAGAATTCAGCAAAGGGAAGGTAAAGAAAAAAAAAAGATACAAAGAAATAATAAAATAAAATACAATGAATAAAAATAATTGAAGAGAATATGAAACACCTTATCAGAAAAAAAAAACTGATGTGGAGAACTGATAGAGGAGAAATAATATAAGAAGTCTGGCTGCCTGAAAATGACGATTAAAAAAAAAGAATCTTGATAAAGTATTATAAGAAATTATAAAGGAAAAAATGCCCTGACATTCTAGAATAAGAAGGGAAAGTAGAAACAGAAAAAAAAAATCACCAATCAACCCCTCAAAGCAAACCTAGCAGGAAAACACAAAGGAATATCAAAGTCAAGTCTCAAAGCTCCCAGGCTATAGAGACAATATTGGCAGCAACAAGAAAAAACAAAACAAAACAAAATAAAACTTAAATATCATGGAGCTACAATAAAGATTATGGAAGACCTAGTAACTACTACACTAGAAGGACAATATGTCTTGGAGTACTGTACTTTGTAGAGCAAAAGATCTGGATTTATGACCAAGGGTAACGTATCCAGCAATGTTATGTACAATCCTGAATGACAAAGAGGGTATTTAATGAATTGAAAGATTTTCAGACATTTTTGACAGAAACAGCAGAACTTAAGCGAAAATTCAACATATAATATCCAGGATAAATATAATGTAAACCTTAAGTACCAATTATAAGCGACTCAACAAGGCCAAATATTTTAATTCTCATACATGAAAATATCAGTTCTATTATGACTGTCACTTTTCTTTGGGTATTTTGAAAGAAAGGCTTTGGCTAGGGGTGGCTACGTGGCACAGTGAGTAGAACATTGGCCCTGGAGTCAGAAGGACCTGAGCTCAGAAATGGCTTCAGACACTTAACGCACACACAAACAAAAAACCTAGCCATGTGACCTTGGGCAAGTTACTTGACCCCAATTGCCCTCCAAATAGGCAAAAAAAAAAAAAAAGAAAGGCTTTGGCTGAGCTGAGTATGATGGATCAATTCTAAAAAAATGTTTAGGGAGAAATTAAAAACAGTAATGATCTCCTACAAATAATGGGGGAAAAGGGAAAATTGATACAGAAGAAGCTGATAAGAAGATGGCAGGTAGTTTTGAAGGCTTACTCTGATTGGGAATGGGTTAAAGAGGGAACTGCATTTACATATGTGTATGTGTGTGTGTGTATACATGCATATATATGTATATACATACAGGCATATTGTATACATTTTATGAATGTGTATATAGTATACACATATATACATACTTATATAAACATGCACATATATAGGTCCTTGTAAGTACATATTAATATATGACAATATATATTATATATTGAATATATATAATATATATTATATATAAGCCATATTATTCATATAAATATATACACACATATGTATACACACATATATAGGTATATATATATGTATATGTTTATGTGTAAATATAGGATAAGAATAGGGTGAGGATAGTGAGGAAAAATAAGAGGAAAAAAATAGACAGTAAATAATTATAGCTTAGAATGTGAATGGGATGAATCTACTCATAAAATAGAAACTGTTAGCAGATTTAAAAATAAATTAATTTGTTGCATTCCGGAAATACTAAAAATGATAGATACATACAAGCATGAAATAAATATCATGCGTACAATTTGTTATATAAAAAAGCAGAGGTAGTAATCTTGATTTCATACAAAGTTACAGCTAAAAGAGATTTAATCAAAAGAAAAATAAGGAAAATATATTATGTGTAAGCCATATTATGCAATATTGTTTTAGACCATTTAAAATAACTAGACAGTATAAATACCTGATAGCATATTTGCCAAAACAGACACAGGAACTATACAAATATAAACAATAACATGTTTTATACAAATAATGCTAGATCTAAATAATTAAAGTAATATTTATATTTATAGGTAAGGTAAAGCCAATATATTTTTGCAAAAATGAAAATTTGATCTAACTAATTTATTTATATAAGGCCATCCCAATGAAATTACTAAAAGGAAAGATCCGAATGAGAAAGAAAAGATAATAACAAAATTCATTTAGAAGAATAAAAGGTTAGGAACTTCAAAGAAACCAGGGGCTTTAGGGTGGGGGAGATGTAAGTGAAGTCGTTCCTGTAGTATCAGACTCTATGCCATATGATAAGGTGAAAGCAGAATGAAGTGTAAATTGTACAATATTGATTATTTTATCCTTTTTTTTTTCTTTTTGGAGGGTAGTTAGGGTTAAGTGACTTGCCCAAGGTCACATGACTAGGTTTGTTTGTTGTTGTTGTTGTTGTTGTTTTGGTTACCTGTCTGAGTTCACATTTGAACTCAGGTCCTCCTGATTCCAGAGCCAGTGCTTTATTCACTGTGCCACCTAGCCACGCCAGTATTGGTTATTTTAAATTAAAATTTTCTCACATATATTAAACCTATGCAACCAAAAATATAATGAATGCAGAAAACTGAGGGGTGGGGAACCTCATAGGCAATCTTTCACAATGGAATTGTGTTGGAATATTGTTGTGGAATAGATATTCTTCCCTTCCCTTCTCCTTATATTTGACAGGTAACCTAATCCTTGTTCTCTGACTTTGCTTATGGTATCATCATTTACGTCTAAATCACATACCCATTTTGACCTATTCTCATATTGGGTGTGAGTTGTTCTATCCCTAGTTTCTGCCATATTATACTCTAGTGTGTTCTTATCTCAGAAGTGTGAGTCTTTGGGTTTTTCAAATGGTGGGCTAATATGGTCATTTACTACTGTGTCTTGTTTGCCTAACCTATTCCACTAATGCACCACTCTATTTCCTAGCCAGTACCAAATAATTTTGATGATTATCACTTTTTAATATAGTTTTAGATCTTGTACAGCTAGGCTACATAGCTTTCATTGCGTTTTTTTTTTTCTTTTGGTTTCTTTGACATTCTTGAATTTTTGTTCTTCCATATGAATTTTATTATTTTTTTCTAGCTCTATTAAAATATTTTCTTTGGTTGTTTGATGGGTATAGCACTGGATAAATAAACTAATTTAGGTAGAATTGTCATTTTCATCATATTAACTCAGCCTACCCATGAGCAATTGGCATTTTTCCAGTTATTTAGATCTGACTTTATATGTGTGAAAAGAGTTTTGTAATTGTGTTCATGTAGTTCCTAGGTTTATCTTGGAAGGTAAATTCCAAATATTTTATATTGTCTACAGTTATTTTAAATGGAATTTCTCTTTATATCTTTTGCTGTTGGGCTTTGTTGATAATATAAAAATGCTGATAACTTATGTGGGTTTATTTTATATCCTGCAACTTTGTGAAAGAGGTTAATTGTTTCAAGTAGGTTTTTAGTTGATTATTATTCTCTAAGTATATCATCATCTTATCTGCAAAGAGTGATCATTTTGTTTTCTCATTGTCTATATTAATTTCTTTAATTATCATTTCCTCTCTTATTGCTAAAGCTAACATTTCTAATACAATATTTAATAATATTGGTGATAATGGGCATCCTTATTTCACTCCTGATCTTATTGGGAATGCTTTTAGTTTATACCTATTGCATATAATGCTTGGTGATGATTTTATTTAGATATTGCTTATCATTTTAAGGAAAACTCCAATTATTTCTTTACTCTCTAGAGTTTTTTTTTTAAAGAGGAATTGGTGATGTATTTTGCCCAAAGCTTCTTCTACATCTATTGAGATAGTCATATAATTTCTGTTAGTTTTGTTATTAATATAGCTAATTGTGGTGATAGTTTTCCTTGTATTGAAGCAGCCTCCCAGTCCTGGTATAAATCCCACCTGATCACTGTATATTATCCTAGTGATAAAATGCTGTAATATCTTTGCTAATATTTTACTGAACATTTTTTGCATAAATATTCATCAGGAAAATAGGCCTATAATTTTCTTTCTCTGTTTTGGCTCTTCCTGATTTAGGTGTCAGCACTATATTTGTTTCATAAAAGGGATTTGGTAGGACTCCTTTTGGCTTATTTTCCCCAATTGTTTATATAGTATTAGAATTAAGTGTCCTTTAAATGGTTGGTCAAATTTACGTGTAAATCCATCTGGCTCTTGATATTTTTCCTTAGGAAGTTAATTTATGGCTCATTCAATACTTTTCTTTTTTTTCCTTATTTTTGGAGGGCAATTGGGGTTAAGTGACTTGCCTAAGGTCACATAGCTAGATTTAGTGTTAAGTGTCTGAGGACAGATTTGGCTGCATTTATTCCCTGTACCACCTAGCTGACCCCATCATTTAATTTCTTTTTTCTAAAATGTGGGTAAATTATTTCATTTCCTCTTCTGTTAATTTGACAACTTAAATTTTTGTAAATATCCATCCATTTCATTAAGATTGTCAAATTTATGGGCACACAATTGGGCATGATAATTACTAATTATTGTTTTTATTTCCTCTTCATTGGATGTAAATTCAACCTTTTCATTTTTAAAACTGGTATTTTGGTTTTCTCATTTCTTTTTTTAAATCAAATTGACTAAAGGTTTATCAATTTTATGTTTTTTTTTTTCATAAAACCAGTCCTTAGTTTTATTTACTAGTTCAACAGTTTTCTTAATTTCAATTTTTCTTAATCTCTCCTTTGGTTTTCAGTTTTTTCTAATTTAGTATTTAATTGGGGATTTCAATTTGTTCTTTTTCTAGCTTTTTCAGTTGTATGCCCAATTCATTGATCTCCCTTTTCTCTATATTATTCATGTAAGCATTTAGAGATATTAAACTTCCCCTAATAACCACTTTTGCTGAATCCCATAAGTCTTGCTATGTTGTTTCATTATTGTTATTCTCTTGAAGGAAGTCACTGATTGTTTCTATGATTTCTTGTTTAACCCACTCATCCTTTAGGATTAGCTTATTTAGTTTCCAATTAGTTTTTAGTCTATCTTTCCATGACCCTTTGTTACATACAATTTTTTGCATCACGATCAAAAAAGGATGTATTTAATATTTCTGCCTTTCCACACTGGATTGTGAGGTTTTTATTCCCTAGTACATGGTCAATTTTTTGTGTATGTGCCATGAACTCTTGAGAAGAAGTTATAGTCCTTTATATCCCCATTCAATTTTCACCAGAAGTCTATCATATCTACCTTTTATTTACCTCCTTAACTTCTTTCTTGCTTATGTTTAGGTTAGATTCATCAAGTTCATAGATGGGGAGGTTGAGATCCCCCACAAATATAGGTTTGCTATCTATTTCTTCCTCTAACTCCCTTAACTTCTCCTCTAAGAATCTGGTTGCTATAGCACTTGGTGTATATTTGTTTAGTAATGATATTGCTTCATTGTCAGTGGAGTTTTTTTTAACAGGATATAGTTCCCTTCTTTATCTCTTAATTAGAACTATTTTTGCTTTTGTTTATCTGAGATAAGGATTGCTACCCCTGCTTTTTTATTTCACTTTAGCTAAAATATAATATGTTAGACTACAGGCTTTTACCTTTACACTGTGTGTATCCCCGATTCAAATGTGTTTCTTGTAAACAACATATTGTTTATACACACACACAAACACACACACATACATATGTAAAAACACATGGTTTTTAATCTATTCTGCCATCTGCCTCCCTTTTATGGGAGAGTTTATCCCATTGACATTCAAAGTTCTTTGTCTCCATCCTAATCCCTCCCCTGTTTATCCTTTTATTTCTCCTTTCTCCCTCCTCCTCCTTCTTTTCCTTTTGAACACCACCTCCTTCAATATTCCCTCCCTATCACCCCCTCCCTTTTCCTACCCATTCCCCTTACTATTTCTTCCCTCTCTGCTATTCCTGATTCCTTTTCTTTGCTCTTTTCCTTCCTACTGCCTGTAGTGCATATGAGATTTTTATTCTTTTTTTTTTTTAACAAAGTATGTAATTACTTTGTTGAACTAAATGCAATGAGAGTAAATCTCAAACAATGATCTTTTCGCTCCCTTTTTTACCTCTCCTATAATAAGTTTTTGTGTTTCGACATGTTAGATTCCTATACTTAACTGAGTATGCTACTCCCTCTTTGAACCAAAACCAATGAGAGTAAAGCTCATACAATGTTCATTTACCTCCCTTCTTTCCCTCTACTATAATATGTTTTTATGACTCTTCATGTGGCACAATTTACCCTTTTCTGCCTCCTCCTCTCCTCTTCTTCTATTACAATCATTACCATTTTAATCATCACATTAGTTAATTTATACCCACACCCTCTATCCCTCTATCCCTCTATCTATCTATCTATCTATCTATCTATCTATCTATCTATCTAATCTACATCTATATCAATCCATATATATATATATATATATATATATATATATATCCCTTTTAAAAGTCATGATAATTATATAATTCTCAATATTGATTGTTATAATCCTCCCATACAGGGATGTAAATAGTTTGCTCTTATTGTATAACAAGTTTGGTTTTTGTGTGTGTGTGTGTGTGTGTGTGTGTGTGTGTGTGTGTGAATGCATGTGCATATATGTGTTTTCCCTGTTTATCGTCTTATGTCTCTCTTGAGTCTTTTATTTGAAGACCAAATTTTCCAGTGAGCTCTGGACTTTTCATCAGGAACATCTGGAAGTCCCTTTTTTCATTGACTGACCCTCTCTTGACCTGAAAGTTTCTGTTCAGTTTTACTGAGTAGTTGATCCTTGGTTGTAGCAAAGACTCTTTTGCATTGTGAAATATCATACTCCAATCCCTCTGATCCTTTAATGTAGAAGCTGCTAGGTCCTGTGTGATCCTGACTGTAGTTCTGCAATATTTGAATTATTTCTTTCTGGCTGCTTGCACTATTTTCTCCTTGACTTGATAATGCTAGGATTTGGCTACAATATTCCTTGGATTTTCAATTTGGGGTCTCTTCCAGGAGGTGTCTGGTGGATTCTTTCAATAACTATTTTACCCTCTAATTCTAGGACCACAGGGCACTTTTCCTCAATGATTTCTAAAGAGATGTTGTCTAGGCACTTTTTTTTAAATCATGACTTTCTGGTAGATTCTCTCTCCTGGATCTGTTTTCCAGGTCTATTGTTTTTCCAGTGAGATATTTTACATTTTCTTTTTTTTTTTCATTCTTTAGATTTTGTTTCACTGATTCTTTTTTTTTTTTATTTAATGCTTTATTTACTTCTGGTTTCCATCATTCATTTCAGCCAGATTTTGAGTTACAATTTTTCCCCATTTTTCCCTACCCACAACCCCATAATAGCAGTCCCACAAGATAGCCCCTCATCCAATCTGCTCTCTCCCATATCTTCTCCCATACCCCCTTCGACCTTACCATTAGGGCAAGGTGAATCTCTGTGCCCCAATGCCTGCACATCTTATCTCCCAATTACATGCAAAAGAGTATTGATAATAGTCTGCATATATATATATATATATACATATATATATATATATATATATTTGAAACATTTAATTTTAAAACTTTGAATTTCAGATCCCTTCCCTTCCTCCCTTGTAACCCAATCCCTCTGGGAAGATAAGCAATTCAGTATGTGTTGTACATGTATAGCTATGCAAAACATTACCATAGTAGATATATTGTAAAAAAACTGCTTATAATTCCCTCCCACCCATCCCACCCCCCTCCTGGTCCATTCCATTCTTTGATCCTGTCCCTCTTCAAAAGTGGGTACTTCCAACCTCCCCTCCCCCTAGAATGCCTTCCCCTCCATCATCCCCCCTCTCATGCCCCTTCCCCCTACTCTCCTGCAGGGTGAGATATCCCATTTAGTATGTACATCATTCTCTCCCTGAGACAAATTCAATGAGAATATGCTTTTGACTTTTTGCCTTCCTGTTCTTCCCCTCCCCTGAAGCCACTTCCCCTTACCTCTTCATGAGATAATTTACCCTACCCTGTCCCTCCCCAGCTCCTCTTGCCACTTTCCTGTCTCACCTCTTAACTTCACCCCTTAAGTTTCATCCCTTCCCACCAAATTCAATCTGTGCCCTCTATCCATGTATACCTGTAAACATATATACACACATTCACATAGGTATTCATATGCCCATATACCCTTCTTCAATTATTTTCCTAATGAGAAAGGTTTCATCAGTCACAGTTATAGTTTTTTCCATGTAGGAATGGAAATAGTTCAACTTTGATAAGTTCCTTTTGATTTCTTTTCCCTGATTACCTTCTCAAGCAACTCCTGCTTCTTGTGTCTGAATGTCAAATTTCCTACCCAACTCTGGTTTTTTCCTCAAGAATGCTTGAAAGTCCTCTATTCCACTGAATGACCATATTTTCCCCTGAAACAAAATACTCAGTTTTGCTGGGTATTAGATTCTTGGTTTTAATCCCAGGTCTTTTGCCCTCTGTAATATTATATTCCATGCCCTTTGATTCCTCAGTGTAGAAGCTGCCAGGTCCTGTGCTATTCTGATTATGTTTCCACAATATTGAGATTGTTTCTTCTTGGCTGCTTGTAGTATTTTCTCCTTGATCTGGGAATTCTGGAACCTGGCTATAATAATCCTAGGACTTTTCCTTTTGGGATCTTTTTCAGGAAGTGGTCGGTGGATTCCTTCAACCTGTATTTCCCTCTCTGGGTCTTAAACATCAGGACAATTTTCCTTGAGAATTTCTTGAAGGATGATTTCTAGGTTCTTTCTTTGATCATGGCTTTCAGGTAGTCCAATAATTTTTAAATTATCTCTCCTGGATATATTTTCCAGGTCAGTGGTTTTTCCCATGAGATATTTTACTTTGCCTTCTATTCTTTCATTTGTTTGGATCTGTTTAACAGCATCTTGATTTCTCATCAAGTCACTAGCTTCCATTTGCTCCAGTCTAACTCTGAAGGAATGAATATCCTCAGTGAACTTTTGAGAATCTTTTTCCATCTGAAAAATTCGGCTTTTTAAGGCATTCTTCTCATTGCACTTTTGAGCCTCCTTTGCCTTTTGTGTTAGTCTATTTTTAAGGTGTTATTTTCCTCAGTCAGACTGTTGACTCTCATTTCATACTTCTCATGCATCCTTCTCATTTCTCTTCCCAATTTTTCCTTCACTTCTCTTATTTGTTTGTGTGTGTGTGTGTGTGTGTGTGTGTGTGTGTGTGTGTGTGTGTGTGTGTTTGCTTTTTGTGGGGCAATTGGGGGTTAAGTAACTTGCCCAAGGTCACATGGCTTGGTTTTTGTTTGTGTGTGTTAAGTGTCTGAGGCTGGTCTTATTTGGTTTTTAAAATCCTTCTTAAGTTCCTCTATGGCCTGTAACCCACTCATATTTTCATTTGGGGCTTATGGTGCAGGACTTCTGACCTCACAGTCTTCCTCCTGTTCCATGCTTGGATCCTCTTTGCCCCCAAAACAGGAATCTAATGTTGCATTTTTCTGTTTATTTTGTTTCCTTTGCCTAGGCAAGTTGCCACTTAATTACTTTACTTTTGGGCTTGTTGCCACAATAGCATTCTGCTACCAGACAGGGGAGCTTCCATCCCAAAGGTTGGGGTCTTCACAACTTCCAGAGTTATTAGTTGGGTGCCCTCTGTGAAGCCTCCACATATTCTGGCAAGCAAGACCTCCACCCCAGACCCCAATCCAGATCCAGGTAGGTTAAAGCAAGAGCGATTACCCTCCAAGGCTGATTGCTGGATCTCTACAGTTCGCAGACCAGGAGCTGAAACTGCCACTGAAGCTGCAAAATGGCTTCTGTGCTGAGGCTCCTCAACTCCTTCTTGCCCCCAGGGGAAGAAGCTGATGTGTTCCCCAAATACTGGTCCCAAAGTCCATAGGGCACTAACCTCTCACTTTGTCCTAGGCATGTCTTTGTTGATAATTCTGGAATTGCCACAGCTGCTGGTGTTCTTGGGTTCCTCCAGCTGGCTGCTGGCCCAGCTGCCCTGGGACTAAAACCATGGCTCACAGGGACCTGGGCTCAGCTCCTAAAGCCCTGTGCTGTCCCCTCCCAAAACACTGTTCTGGCTGCTCCCTGTAGGGCTGCTGGGCTGTCCTCAGGGGGAGTTTAGCTTTTCTGTGTTGTTCTGTGGGTTCTGGAGCTCCAGAAGTTGTTCAGAGTCCCCCTTTACATGATTTTGAAGTGTTGTGGGAGAGAGCACCTTGGAAGTGCTGTTTCTACTCTGCCATCTTGGCTCAGCCACTATTTCTATTTTTTTAATAATTGTTTTCTTCGGTCAATTTTTGTGCTTTCTTTTCCAAGCTGTTGACTCTTTTTTCATAATTCTCCTATGTAATTCTCATTTCATTTATTATTTTTCTTATACCTGTCTTACTTGATTTTTAATATATATTTTTTATCTTTTCCAAGAGGATTTTTTTGGGCTTGAGACCAATTTCTATTCAGTTTGAGGCTTCACATGTAGGCATTTTGACAATGATGATCTCTTCTGAGTTTGTATTTTGATCTTACTTGTTGTTATAGTAGCTTTCTAAGGTCATGACTCTTCTATTTCTTACTAGTTTTTAGCCTACTTCATGACTTTTAAAGTTGAGCTCTGCTCCTGAGGTACAAGGGGCACTGTCTTAAGCTTCCTATGCTGGGACCTATGATGATCACTGGCTTTCCACACTGGCTTCCAATGATCCTTGATCTAATCATCCTTAAAGGGTAGTATAAAGTACAAAGACCATCCACCCCAAGTCTCTATTAAGTTACAATATCTTCAATTACTAAGTACTCTTTTAAGGGGTAGTGGAAAGTAGAAAAGTCACACCCCTAATAAGTCACAGATCTCATCAGTCAGCACTGAGTACCTAAATAAAGGTCCTTTCACCTTAACTAGAGGCTGACTCCCAAATTCCAGACCCCTCTGCTATGGGCTGGCCTGCTCCTGGCTCTTGCCTGGATTTGCAGGTAGGCAGTTCTTCAGTTCCTGTCCCATATCGTAGCTCAGGGGAAGCTTGGAGTGGAGCTCTTCATAGTTTCTGTTCATAGGAAAACAAAGCTCAACAAGACTACAACAATATTTACACACATTAAGCTTAACAGAGTTATACCAATATTCACACATATTGCTGGCACTATCATCTCAATTTTCTTTCTGTCTGAGAAATCAAGACTAATCAACAGACAATGCTTCTCTTTGACCAAGTAACATAATCAACAGAAGAAGGGATAGAACAACAGAATGCCTACATGACAAACATCCTCCCTCTCAGTTCTGCTTGGTTCCAATTAGTGCTTGAACTTTTATATGCTCTGCTCCTTTCTGTTCCACCCTTTCTGTTCCTCCCTTCCTCTTCCCACACCTACATCATTCACTTTTTTTTTTCTGAAGCAATTGAGGTTATGTATCTTGCTCAAGGTTACATAGCTAGTTATTTATGTGTGGGTGCTAATTTTCGGAGGCCAGAACCGATTCTGTGTCCTCCCGAGTCTGGGGCTGGTGCTCTTACTGTGCCACCTAGCTACCCCTCATCATTCACTTTTTAAAAAAAATATCATTTCATAATTGAATAATATAAGCAGTCTTTACATTTTACACTTTCAATTTGGGGTTTCTAACTAAATCTCAAGAATTTCTTAAAGACACATGAAGATTATCACTTGGATTTAAATGTCTCCAGGTTGCAGTGACTATTGTTCCAAAGTATTCATAAAAAGTAGAGATTTTAAAGTCTTCTCTAATTTTTAATATATTTTTTAATCAATAAGTATTTGTTTTCTTTCTTTTTCATATCTCTCCAACCCAACCATTAGAAACAAAAACAAAGTACAAAAAGTAAAATCCCTTGAAACAAATATAAATTTAGTCAGGCAAAATGAACACCTACATTGGCTATATCCAAAAATATATATTTCATTCTGCCCTCTGAGAAAGTAATTTGTCTTCCAGAAAGTAGGTTGAATGCTTCATTACCCATCCTCTGGAATTTTGGCTGGCTGTTGAATTGCTAAGAGTTCTGAAATTTTTCTACTTGTTTGTCTTTAAACTTCTCCTTTCATTTTGTATCAGTTCATACAATTCTTCAGAGATTTCATTCGAACCATCCCTTTCATAGTTTCCTGCTGCAAAATTGTATTTTGTCACATTCATATGCCACACTTCAGTCATTCCACAGATGATGAAATTTTCTTACTTTGAAATTCTGTGTGCCTGCAAAAAAGAAAAAGCTGCTATCAATATGTGGCATATATGGATCTTTTTGCCCTTTCTTTGATTTTATTGGGGTTTAGTCTCTGGAACACCAAAAACTGTTGGGGTTCCATGTTGTGTTGTGGTAGAACCATCTCCAGGAATTCAAAGTCAGACCACCTCTAATCCAAGTATAGGCATTTATTGAGGTTGACATGTGTCATGGGGGCTAAGTTCCAAGAGGAACAAACGATTTCAGAGAAAGCAAGATGGATTTTTATAGGGGAAAGATGCAATTACATAACAAATATAATGAATATTAAAGAGGCAGGAGAGGTTTGTTAAGGGATTAGGTAATAGAGGAGGGGTTCCAGCCACAGTGGAACTGTACATGTGATTACCCAAAATGTACAAAGAAAACCATTTGGGGGAGTACATGTATGATAATTAGAATATAATAAGCCTCTCTATATCAGAAGTTTACTCTAGATTATTTCTTTTTTTCTTTTTTTTTAAAAGCAATTGGGGTTAAGTAACTTGCTCAAGGTTACAGGGCTAGTCATTATTTATGTGTGGGTGCTCATTTTCTGAGACCGGATCTGATCTCGGGTCATCCCAACTCCGATGCCGGCGCTCTTACTCACTGCGCCACCTAGCCTCCCCTTTAGGGCAATTGGGGTTAAGTAACTTGCCCAAGGTTACATGGCTAGGTTTTTGTTTGTGCGGATTAAGTGTCGGCGAACGCAGGTCCTTCTGACTCCAGGGCCTGCGCTCTCTTCACTGTGCCACCTAGCCACCCCTGGTTATTTCTTTACTATTACTGCACAGGTGCCTACTTAGGGAAAGTTCTTTCTATTGTTTGGGGCCCATATCCTCCTCAGGCGACCTGGTAGTGCTGCTTTCTTACTGGCTGACTATTATAGTCCTGTCAGACTAGATGGTATGGTTGTGATTGAGTTCATGGACACACCTATTTCTGTGGAAATGGGTCTGGGGGCAGTGACTAGGCAGAGAGAGTAACTGAGATCCCATCACATGGACATGCCTGCATTTTTTGTGAGAACTATGAGTATATAGACATATCTGTTGTTCTGGTGAGTGTTGAAGATAATATGAAGAAGTTAGGTACACTGGGCCTGCTGTTCATTGTAGCCTATAATGAAGTAAGGATATTGGGGTTGGGGCAGCTTTATTAGGATTCCATCAATCTCTTTGGAAATATAAGCATAGTAATGGTATCTCTGGCTCAAAGGGTATATATATATGTAGTTGAGCAACTTTTTGTTCAAAATTCCCTATTTTTTTTTGGATGTTCATTAATGTGCTTGTTTTTCTGCAGTCCTACCAAAATGTGATTTTCTTTTTTGTTTTTTACCATTGCCAGTCTGATGAATGTGAAGTAGAACCTCAGAGTTGTTTTAATTAATATTCTCTATTAGTATTTTAGAACTTTATTTTTTAATATGGCCATTGGTAGTTTGAATTTCCTCCTTAAAAATAAAAAAAAAAACCTCTACCATTTAATATACTTTAACCTTTTGTTATTGGGGGAACTTTTTATTTAACTTTAACTTATTGTGGAACCTGTGTGGATACTTTTTATTTACCTAGAGGGAGGCATCTTTATCTACTTTAATGCAATAAAAAATCAGAAAACTCATTGGAATAAATATGACATCCCACTATATAGTGGCACACAAAACAGTAAGGATTTATATAGTAATTTAAGGCTTGGAAAACACTTCAAAGACAATCCTGTGAATTAATTACTATGGGAATTATTGTTACAATTATACTACTTATTGCATGTAAAGAAAGTGAAATTCAAAGAGATTAAGTGAGTTATACATGGTCTTGAAGTTTATTATGATTGGTTACAGGATTTGAACCCTTTCTTCTAAATCCAGGTCCTGCACTTGATGTAATATGCAACCATTTTTCATTTTTTGAGTTAGGTAATCATTTGCTTTTATAGGGAGAGGAGGATGTTGGGAAATGACAACTGCCTGATTTCTTTGGGATATGAATAAAAAGGAAATTTTTCTTACTCTTTCATTTTTTCATCTCATGTCTTGCTCTATAAAAATCTATCAAATACTTTTCCAACCCTCCTGTCTTACTTGAAGGTGTGACCCTTTTCCTTGCCAGTGCTAACCTCTTCATATCACCCCCCTCCTCTAGGACCCTGTTATTTTTATCATATCCTCTCTTTTCCTCTTCTTCCATAATTCCATTAATAGAGGTACCATCCAGCCTGCCTACAAACATATTCAGGTTTTCTGTGTGCTGAAAATAACGTTTCCTTGAACCTGCCACCCCTCAAGCAATCATCTTGTCTTTCTTCTCTTCATTAATAACATCCCCCCCCCAAGACTCTTAAACTCAATGATTCAACTTTGTCACTGACCATCTTTTTCTCTACTTTTTCCCAATCTGAAATCTTTCCTTACAATTCTGTTGAAACTGCTTTTCTTAAACTGTACAATGAATTCTCCTTCTTTCCATCTCCAATTTGCATTTTATTATCATTCTCTTAATTTTTATGAAGCTATGCTGTTATCGAGGAGGCTGCATGGGAAAAAACAAAGAAAAAATACAAAAATAACCAAAATAAATCAGGAACCCACCCATTTCCCCCCTGGAATTAGAGAACCTCTGTTCACAACCCAGTTGTGTCACTCATTACTTATGTTACTTTGGATAAGTCATTTAACTTCCCTGAGCCTCAGATGGTCTCTGAAGCCCCTTCTATTCTACATATTTGATAATGGTTTTTTGGTATTGTTTCTAATCTTGCATTATATGAGGTACAGTTCTCTTGCTAATCTTCCTAATTTTTTGCTATTTTCTGCCTCTTCCATCAATGCTTTTCCTCTAAATAATGCTATAAGATTTTATTGTCTGTCTTTCTGTTTTTCCTTCTACTGCTTTACTCCATTATTTTTACTCCAATTGTTTCAATTAGCATAATATCAATAACTGCCAAACTGATATCTCTAGTCCATACTATTTCTGGAACTCTATTCTGTATTTCCAACTACTTTCTGCCCTTCTTATTCTATGTGAATATCTTATAATACCATTAGTCAACATTTTTTGAACTGAACTCATCTCAGCAAAACTTGTTTTTTATTCCGAACAGCAATTTTCCTTGAGAATATCACCTCTTTGTTTTCATCAACTTTATTGATGCTATATAATATGAACTTCTGATTATACTTTGGAATCAGCTGTGTAGCCTTCTTTTGCAGTAACTACTTTTTAAAAAAGCAATAGTTAGCAAAACCAAGTAACACATCTCACATTGTGTGCAATATTCCACAACCATAGATTTTGCCTTCAATGAAACAAAGGAGGAAGGTTTATTTTCTTCTCTCTCTCTCTCTCTCTCTGGGAGAGGGCTAAGTTTGTTCGTTAAAGTGATATAACATTCTGTAGTATTTTGTTTTTTATTCAACTCACATTATTTAGTGTGAGTGTTTTCTAAGTTTTGCTTACTTCATTTTGTATCAGTTCATACAAATCTTCTCACATGTCTCCGAATTCATTTTTGTTTTTTGTTATGATGAAATAATATTCCATTATAATATACACCACAGTTGTTGTTGCTTTTTAGCTAGTATATAATAGTGGGGAACCATTTTATTTCTAGTTGCTACAACAAAATTTTCTAATATGAATAATTTTCATAGGGTACGTGGACATCATTATGATCTCTTGGTCAAAGAATACTAATGTTAAAACCTCTTGGTCAAAAGTATGGACATTTAAAACACTCTTTTTTCTGGGAGTAGTTTTAAATTATTTTCCATAAAGGTTGAATGAAAAAATAGCTAAATCAGCAACCTACCTTTTATTATCTTTTGAAATCCCCTCCAACAGCAACTAGTTCTCTCCTTTGAGGTATATGTCAATTTTCTTGGTTTGAAATAAAACCTGAGAGTAGTTTTAAATTAAAAGTATTTTCTTATTATTATGAAGTTTTGAAATAATCTTTTATATTTTATTTTGCCCTTGTTCTTTTGAGAACTATTCATAGTTATAACTGTTCATAACTATAAGTGTTCCTTTTATACTAGAAAAATAGCTTTGGGTATCATATATTTATATTAATTATTTACATATCCTGAATTCCAGTCACTTAGAGATATTTGACTCAAAGGTATTTCCAAAATCGACAATTCCCCTTCTCTTGATTGAATTTATCATCCCTAAGTCTTTTAATTTCATGAAATGAAAAATTTCTTTTTTGCTCATGTCTCCATTGTGTGGTTAAAAAAGTTCTTCCCGGGGGCGGCTAGGTGTCACAGTGAGTAGAGCGCCGGCCCTGGAGTCAGAAGTACCTGAGTTCAGATCCGACCTCAGATACTTAACACACACAAACAAAAACCTAGCCGTGTGACCTTGGGCAAGTTACTTAACCCCTATTTCCCTCCAAAAAAAAAAATTCTTCCCAGCCATGATTGTGAAATATTTCCCACTCATTTTTTACCATTAAAATTGATATGATCTTTCACTTTTAGTCTTCTTTTCCATGTGTAATTTATTATGCTATATAGTGGAAGGTACTGTGTAAAAGCTTTATTCATTCATTCATTCATTTATTCATTATTTATTTATTCATTCATTCATTCATTTATCTGTTTATCTATCTATTTATTTATTTATTTATGCCATACTGCTTTCCCATTATTTCAGTAGTCCCTGATGGAGAGGGAGCATATTTCAAAATAGGCGATGTTCTCTGTAGTTTATCAAATATAAAATTAATTACTTGGGGTTTTGATTCTTGTTCATCTTATTTGTTCTAGTTATAGACCTTTCTCTTTTGCAGCTTATACCAATTTTTAAAATAACTATTGCTTTATAGAATATTTTCAGATCTAGAAGTGCTGTTTTGATTTCCTTTTACTTTAAAATATATGTTCTAGAACTTTTGATTAAGCACAAAATGAATGGTCTTATAGTTTTATCTTGTACTATAGAGTAAATTCTTGATAATTTTATTAGAATATGATCAATTAATTTTTTCTGCTTTTTGTTTTTTTGCCATAATGGGGTCCAATGGCAGTCTGGAGAAGCCTATGTACTTCTCATTATAATATTTTCATAAAATCAAAAGGAGTACTAAGTTTCTGGTAGAAATTAGTAACAATAAATATTCTTCCCCATCCACATTGAGTAAATGGGATAAGACATTAATATGATGAGGAAGAACATTTCAGGAAAAGAGGACATGCATATCATTGATGTGAGTACTGTTACCATAGTGGGGTTATATTCATTTTCTGCCTCAAATATATTTCTATAAGTAAAGAATCTATTGGTGTGTTACAGTTTGTACTGACTCTACATATGTAAATCACCCACACAATACACACACACATATACATCTTAGTAATTATCTTTAGTCACTATAAGAGAAATAATCATCTCCCTGGGGACTGATTTTTTAAAAAGCTTTCTCTGAATGTAGTTGAGCTGCCATTTAAACTGTAGGTATATTGTCCACCATTTGGTTAGTAACTGAAATATTTCTCCTTGGGAGAACATGTGGCAATTTTTGACCTCTTGGCAAAACCTTTGAGAGCCATGGGCAGTTCCCTTTCTCACAGAATTAGGCATCAGCATAGGGTTTCAATTTACTATTTGCATGAATGTGACTAAGCTATTTAACCTCTCTGGCTGGGTCTCAGTATTCTCATTAATAAAAAATAATTGGGTGTAACTAGATAGCCTCTATAATTCTTTCCTTAAATTCTGCGAGATCCCTTCTTAAACCTATGATTTATAATCTATGAAAACGTCAGTGATTATAAATTTCTATAACATATATGACTAAAACAATTTAAGTAAGAAGTATAGGAAAATGATATTTAGACTTAAAATTTAAAAATAACACTTTCATTAACTATTTTCTTGACTTAGATAACTCATTTGCTTTGAAGTATGTGTTTTAAATTAGCATTTATTGACTCTATTATTGGCTTTGTTCTTTAGCTGCCCATATAAATAACCTTTTAGAAACATCACAAGCTGCTAATAACACATTTGTTCAATCCTGCCTACATTATATGTGTAAGGGTTTCATTCCTTTGTTGATTTACTGACACATAATAGAATGATGAGTTTGATAGTGTTTTCCCTGAATTCTTAAAACAAAGCTTAAAACTACTATTCAACATTTGCCCTAATCTGTTTTTCTTAAATAACAAATTTCTACCCATGATATGTTTGTGAAATTACAGCCTAATTTCCTTTTACACAGCTTGTTTTAGTAACACTTTACATTTTCATGTAATATGGAGTTAATTTAATATTGACTAGTATGAAATGAAATCATTTGGTATTCATTTGAATGTCACATATATTTTCTTAAGTGTTTCATTACAATTTAGCAATACTTAATAGACATTAAAAACAAACTGGTACCTTCATATCTGCCTTATTTTCATTAGCATTCAACATTTATGTCTTTGAATATAAATGATGCATCCAAGTTTCTTTGAGCTACAATGATGTTGAAAGAGGATGGGGGTAGGGGAGAGGGAAAACTTTCTTATGATTACAACAGTAAACAGAAACAGTTGCTGTTTTCAAGTAGCATATATCTAATGGAAGAAATAGCCATTAAATTGTTCAGTACCTAGTTGGATAGCCCATCTAGAGTGATTAAAGGCCTCCAGATTAACAATAATTTACCCAAATGGAAAAAAAAAATATTGACTACTGTTAATAAATTGCTGATAGTTAATGCCATTGTTGGAATCAATGGATCATTTGACTAGGAAAAGGCAGGTAAATCTAAGTAAATAATTCACAATATGGGGAAATTTGCTGGAATTGCTGAAGCTGGGGGATGGAAGATCACTTAGTCAAATCCATAACTGAAAAAAAGTATGAATTTTAGAGAAAAACAATTTTGCTTACATCACCAAAGTGGGAAATCCTATGGCAATATAGAGACAATGTGAGGCTGGTGAATTTTGGGGGTGATGTTACATTGGAAAACTAACTTTGTGATATTTTCTAAGCCACAGAATGTTTATATGTTTCAGTTGCCTTGCCTGTGAAAAGATAACATTGGACTAAACATTGTGGATCCTTAACATGATGGTCTATGAACTGTCATGAAAAAAGTTTGATGTCTGTATTTAATATATGTCCTTCATAATTCTTTATATAGCATATGTAATTGTATATGACATACATGTATATATAAGTAATATGATGTAAGTATATATATATATATATGTATACATACATACATATATTTAAAAATATCCTGAGAAGGGGTACATAGATTCCATTGAACTGCCAAAGGGTTTTATGATACTAAAAATGTTAAGAAGGCTTAGAACAATAATGATGATGAATATGGTATTTTCCAGATCCAAGATTTTATAATTCTAAGAAGAACATAAAAGCAGGTAGAAGGCCTTTACTACTGATTTTCCTTGCTTCCAGGTTTACTTAGGACCAGCATAACTTCTAATTTCCAAAGTACACAGAATTATCATAGAAACAAAAGGCCAGTTGCTGCATTACAGAATTGTAAATTGTGCTTGCACATAGTAGGTGCTGTGCCTAGAAGCCCTTAAGTGAGGTTCTGATTACTTCTATTTTGGTTGATTGAGATTTAGGTATTCCTTAATTTGTCCTCAACCAACCTCAACAATGGAAGCTGCTTCAACACAACCTAGGAGCCAAGTGACCAAAACTGAATGCTATTCCCTGGCTGGACCTAATTTTCAGATCACAGAGCTAGAAATGAACGTATCTCTAAAGATTGTCTAATCCAGAAATATTCTATTAAATGTCCTTGTTAAGAAACAACTGGGCTGCTGGGCAGCTGGGTGTGGGGAGATATATGCATGATGCAATTTTAAATTTGGTCTACATTATTAACATTTTTCCATCACTATCTTAAGTCTAGACAATCAAAAACTGTGAACCAGGAACTGATTTGTAGCATTTGTTTGTTCCTGAAGTATAAATGCTCACAGCAAAAAATTTATCATGAACTGGTTCAAGTTGGCTCTGATAACACTTTTGATTCTAAGCAAAAACCATTAACTTTACAGATGAGGAAATTGACCCTAAAGAGGTAATATGAATTTTCCAGGGTCACTCAGGTAGTTATCAGAAGGCAAGTTACCTCTCCAACCACTCACATTCTATAAAACCATGGCAGTCTCTTGTGTAATATAAGAGGGAAATAAGATTAATCTCTACTTGAAATCATGCTTTGGCCTGAATATCCCAAGGAGGATTGTGTTATACTCAGGGTATCTTGGCGTCTGGAGATTTCTGAATCAATATAACTATGCTGATGGATCTATTATTTCATCTCTGGGGCTACTGATGCAGCTGCACAATAATTTAGAGGCTTTTATCCTATTCCTGAAGCATATGGTGCTAGCTCAGATTTATCTTAGAAAAAGCTGGTCAGGAAGTAACAGTGCAGAAGAGTTGGAATGTGTTTCAGCTGCTTGAGGAGGCAACAGAGGGGGCACTGGCATCCTTCCTTGGGTAGTTCAGGCTGTCTGCCAGTTTGTCATGCTTCAACAGAAACCAAGAAGCTGATTCTGTCCTGATTAAGATTTCCTGGGGTATTATAAAATGGAAATTTAAAAAGGAGGCTCACAAGACTGAATACCCCAATACACCATTTGAAAACACAGCTTCATTAAAAAAAAAATACATGGTTATCCTGGAAGGAAGATTGGTTTTATAAATTTTAGAAATATTTACAGAACTTTAGAAATATTTACCAGATAAGAATTCTGTCTTGCCCCTCTGTTGCATCTTAGAAGAGGAAACTGTGTCATAGGAGAAAACTTACAGCACTGGATACATGGGAACAATAACTAGTATAGAGAGAACAAGACTTTGCTACAGAGTTCCAACAAAGAGAGGGAATATTTCCTTTCAATTATAGCCTCAGTGCCCATAGGTTCCTTGGCCAGCCTGTGACAACAAATATACACTGAGCAACTACCTCCAAGCTACTGTTCCATACCCCCTTTAGTGGGGTGATCCTCTCCTGAGGACTGCCTTGCCTGCAAACTTTGGAAAGGGTAATGGGATAGGAATATCTTCTCTTGTCACTGTGGTGGGACTATTTTCTGGCTTCCATTGTACTCCTCTCCCATTTTATCACTATGCTCAACCCTCCCCCAATGAATTTGTTTTCTTCAAGAGTAATAAGTCCTTATTATGACTTTAGGTACAGCAGCAGTGAAAATGTCAGTCTTCTAATATTCCCTCTAAAAATTGAAAGGGTAAGAGGCAACAGAAACTTATTGAAATGTCAGATATCGTTATTGCTGCTGTCTGGACATAACACTAATTCAAAAGATAATTAAGTTCAATGTTACTAATAAAATGTCATCAAATTGAAAATACATAATCTCTAAACGATTGGGACTAAAGGTTTCAAAATATAGAAAACTCTTGGAAGAAATCAAAAGCAAGTGATGGTGATTACTTCCATAATCATAGCATGATCATCTTTTCATTGTGTCTTATATCTATGAACCAAAATAGGGTTAGTATGGAAATGAAATTAGTAGCATTATTCTCTACCATTATTGGCTTAGGGGCATATTTATTTATATGTATACTAACTGTAAAAATATATATTTTCCCTTTGTATGTAGACATAACCCCAGAAAAAAACCTTAGAGGTACTCTGCGTGTATGTGGACACACACATGATACATAAATACATACATATATATATATATATATATCCATATATATGTACACACATATACAGACACAATGCTCTATATCTATACTGTATAACCTGCTTCGTGATTGCATATAATAGGCCATTAGGAATTCTCATGAATTAGGCTTAATATGTTCATATTCCTAGACAGAAGAAATGCTTCTAAAGGGCTTGAAAATAATTTTTTCCTTGAAAATCTCCTTATAGTGTTATCTTGTTCCCTAAAAATTTGCACCATCATACAAATTAATGTTTTAAGCCACTATTAATTTACATGAATGATCCCTAATTATTGTATTCTGGATTAATGAAATTTTGACCTATTTAGTTTTTATAGGATAATTGACTGAAAGCTGGAACGAACCATAGAGCTCATCAAGTTCAACTCCCTCATTTTACAACTGAGGTCCAGAGAGGCTTGGTGTTTTGCCACACAAATCAAAGTTAGTGAGCAATAGAGCTGGAATTCCTATCTGTTACCTCTGATTGCAGAAAAAGTGCTCCTCCAATGATTCATTATGCATATTTTAGAAGAAAATTGTTTTAAAATTAATGTCTACCTTTTCCCTCAATTTTTCACCCTTATTCTGTCTTCTCTTGCCTAGTCTTCTAGCCTTAACTTCTTAGTTTCCCATTACTCAACACCAAGTTCAAGACTCCCTTTAAATACTCAAGATTATATTCAAAATGTTGTAAATGCTATAGACCTCAGTATTCCATCTCTACCTGCCTGCTTGTTTCTTCCTTCCTTCGTTCTTTCCTTCCCTCCTCCCTCCTTCCCTCCTTTCCCCTCCCTCCTTTCCTCCCTCCATTCTTTCTTTTCTTTCTTTTCTCTTTCTTTCTTTCTTTCTTTCTTTCTTTCTTTCTTTCTTTCTTTCTTTCTTTCTTTCTTTCTTTCTTTCTTTCTTTCTTCCTTCCTTCCTTCCTTTTTCTTTCTTTCTTTCTTTCTTTCTTTCTTTCTTTCTTTCTTTCTTTCTTTCTTTCTCTCTTTCTTTCTCTCTTTCTTTCTCCCTTTCTCTTTTCTGATTCCTCATGACTAGTTCTTTTCCTTCTTTTTCTCCATCTCTGCCTTCCTTTAATGCTGAGCTTGAACAACACTTTTATGGAGTTTTTTTTTTTTCTAATTCCCTTGAGTTCTTAAGACTCCCTCCTGCCTCAGATGATTGTGGTTATACTTCTCTGATTACTCATGCTGTTCCACCAGTAGAAAGTCTTTGAGGGGTAAGAGCTATTCTTTTCTTTAATATCATTGTATCACCAGCATGTATGACAGTCCATTGTCCATAGTAGAATCTCAATCAATGTTTGTTTTTTGTTTTTTTGTGTTATATTGTATCACTCTAGTTTCTTTCTGGTATATCTCTCTATCTGTTCCTTACCCATTAATCCCTTTTCCTGGGTACCACCTGTTCAGCACATAAAAATTGGAAAGGAGGTTAACAATTCTGAGTTAAGCATTGCTCAGTAAAGTCAACTATCCATAGAGTTTAAGTCAATATATTAAGGCTATTTAAAATCAGCTGAACCCTCATTAATATTGACAATTCTTTTAGTTATATTTTGTGTCCCCCATATTATGTTTTCCTTATCAACTCCTCAATTTTTTTTATTTTCCTAAAGCCAAAAAGTACATCTTTGCCTTCATCCCTCTCTGGAGATGATATTGCTTTCATTTTTCTGAAAAGATAGACATTATTTGAAGTGAAATTCCTACTTATTGGAAAAAATTCTCTCTTCAATTCCCTTTCCTCACCACCATGCTACTCCTTGACCCCATTGTAATCCAAATTCAATTCTTCTCTATTCAAATTACTCATTTATACATCACCAGTGCCCTTCTAGTTGTCAAATTCAGTGCTCATTTCTTGGCTTTATTCTTTTTGATATCTGCAGCATTTTATATTCTTGAATTCACCTTAATTCATTGTACTATTTTTCCTATGGTTTTTATGTAATTCTTCTCTCTTGGCACTTCTGGCATGACTCTAAATGTGTTCACATACTTCTTTTCACCTTCTCTATTTAAATGTAGGTATTTTAAGTTCTTCCTCTTGGACTTCCTTTTTTTCTCTCTCTCTCACTCTCTCCTTTTGTAGTCTTATCTAATACCATGATTTCAACTATTACTTCTATGAAGATAATTCCCAAGTATTTATCTAATGCCCAAACTTCAATTTACAGATATGTATATACCTATATTTCCATCTAAATTATTTTGTTGTGGTTTCAAAGCTTCAATTTTTTGTGTGTGTTGTTGCCAAAAATGCTTTCCAAAAGTGCTTTGAAGAACTCAACATTTCTCCAAGCTAAACTTTTAAATGTTACCATCCTATAATTATTATCCCAACTTCTACCTGGCTAACTTTTTTTCTTTGCTTTTTGGAGAGGAATTGGGGTTAAGTAACTTGCGAAAGGTCACACGGCTAGGTTTTTGTTTGTGTGTGTTAAGTGTCTGAGGCCAGAACCAAACTCAGTTCCTTCTGACTCCAGGGCCTATGCTCTACTCACTGTGCCACCTAGCCACCCCAACCTGGCTAACTTTATTCTAAAATAATCAATTTTCCAAAAGTTATGTAATATCTACAGTCTTTATCTTTCTTTTA
This sequence comes from Gymnobelideus leadbeateri, assembly GCA_011680675.1. Lineage (NCBI taxonomy): Eukaryota > Metazoa > Chordata > Mammalia > Diprotodontia > Petauridae > Gymnobelideus > Gymnobelideus leadbeateri. The sequence goes on along the minus strand of WOXC01009026.1, from coordinate 190,911 downwards.
GGTCTCAGTATATACTAGTTTGCATTGTTGATTAGCTTTTAAGTAAACATTTATATGGTTTCTCTCTCTAAATGGATTTATGCTTGAGTATATAGACTTAAATACTCTGTATCTCTCATAGTCATTCCAGTATCTTAGATATTATAGCTATATTAAAATTGATATTAGCTTATTTTATAATTTCCATGTAATACATGTCACAGTTAATGAAGTTGTAATAGAAATTCCTTTTTTACTTTGTATTCTCAGAAACTTAAAAAAAATGATGGTAGAAAAAGCATTTGAACTAGGAGAGTAGAGATCATTTAGTCCAAATTTTCAGATTACAGATAAGTAAACTGAGGCTTTGATAGACTAAAACTTGCCCACATTTCAGAACTAAGAGCTTTAACTAAAATTTTAGTGTCCGTACCCAAAGTCCTACAACTTTTTATTATACAATAAGATTCCATGTAAGAGTTTGGTCTTTATTCCCATTTCAACTAAGGTGAAATTGATCCCACGTTGTGTTGAAATTTCTTTACTATCTCATGCTGGACAGTAAATGAAATAATAGAATAGGATATATGGATATATAATAATAGAATAAATGGAATAATAGAAGCAAAGGATAATTCAAAATAAGATAAAACTAGGGAAGCAAGGCTCAGAAAGTTTAGTTTAGAAACAGAACTCACAGGAGCTGACAACTGTGGCTTAGGAAAGGAGTGGTAATTCTGCTATCAAATCAACTATTCAAGGGAAATTCTGAAACCAGCTCTATAGGCAAGATTTTTGTGCGTCACCTTTCCTTATCTCTGGCTTCCATGTAAAGATATGAAAGCAGAATAACACACAGGGAAAGACATAGATGATGAGATATTTCACTATTTGGAAAAAGAGGGAAGGACTTACTTGGGGGGGGGGGTAACTGGTAATATTTCCACCTGAGGAAGGACATATACTATGTAACAATTTCCTTTTTTATTGAATTATTCTTAACTAGTTTCCACATTGACAAAAGGATGAAACTCTTTCAAAGTATAAGGATGATAATTTTTAAAATTTCCCAAACTTAAAAAAAAATTGTACTTAAAATTTTTTTACTCTATCTTCCTATGTTCAAATGCAAAATCACATTGTTTCAATCTACTTCAGGATCTTCATTTGAAGCAAATATTAGTTTTTATCTTGTGAATATTCAGATAGATAATACTTCAGTGGATTTACACAAAACAAAAAATTTATACTGTCATTTATATATCATTGATGAGTTACATGAAATTGATTTGTTCTGAAGACAAATATAGTAAGTTACTATAATATACTGTCATTTATTTAACAAAAGCCCTAGTTTGAACTTTTACAATATATACTTTAAAATAATGTTTCTATTTATTTATTTTTAAATATATTTCCACATTAGTCTTACTGTAAAAGAAGAATAAGAGTAAATGGGAAAAATCATGAGAAAGAATGAAAAAAAGAGAGAGAGAAAATAGCATGCTTTGATCAGTATTCAGACTCCATAGTTCTTTCTCTGGAAGCAGATAGCATTTTCCATCATGAGTCTTTTAGAATTGTCATAGATCATTGCATTGCCGAGAAGAGCTGAATTTATCAAAGTTGGTCATTGCACAATGCTGCCGTTATTGTGTGCCATGTTCTTATGGTTCTCCTCATTTCACTCAGCGTCAGTTCATGTAAATCCTTCCAGGTTTTTTTTTTTTTTTGAAATCTGCCAGCTTATCATTTCTTATGGAAAAGTAGCCATCCATAAAATTATGCCTTTTAAAACCAAACAGACTCAAACGACTGTGTTAGATGATTTAACCTTGAAAGAAATACTTCTAGCAAATGTTAAATATTATTACATATTTCTTAAAAGTTATACACCATTTAGGAACATTGATCAACCTTGCTTTCCACTCATGAATTCCCTGTGCCTTGCTTATCCAAAGATAAGCGTGGTTATAAACAGCACATCATCTCAATCCTGTGTTGTCAGTTAACGATTAAGGGAGTGGGATCAGCAGGATTTCCCTTTAGGTCAAGGAGGAGCAGGCACAAGGGAGGGCTGTTCTTTTTTTTTCATATTTGCCATTAAAGATCACATTGAAAATGCTCCTATCACAGTTTACTAATGAATGGAAAGCACAGAGGCAGGTAATATGGAGGTACAGAACCAGATGACATAGTGTGTAGTGTAGTGGAGGGAGGCAAGGGTGGAAAGGAGAATGAGAGGGAGACAGGCACCTATGCAACCCCTAATAGAGTGGGAAACACTTGGGCAGCATGGCCTATAGGAGCTGGAGGTACACTCAGGGGATAGATGTTTGAGGTCTCATTTTTACAGGCTTTAGACAAACACTTATGGATGACATCTCAGGGTTAATTTCTTAACATATCCATATCATCTCATTTTAGGGTTCATTCATTATTACAATATTTTCTGGTGTTTTGCTGGTCTCATTGCTCATGTCTGGAGCTCATCTGAAATGTACAGATCACAGTTAGCAGGATGAAGCGATTCTTACAGTAAGGCCCAGATGACTTCCCCGAATTTAGCACATAGCCTCATGATGTAGCCTTCATTTATTTATGATACAGTTTCCAATGGTTCCAATGCTCCCCTAATTTATGTGACATTCACAAGTAACTTATGTTCTCTTGATTTATGGGATAGTTCGTAAGTGAATTCTAGGCTCTCTTTTGCAGTCTTACTTCTTCCCATTGTCACTTTATTCTAGCTACTTATAAACATACTATACTGACTAAGAGAAGATGTATGATTAAGGGAGCCAGAATAAAATATATTTTAAACAAATGAAAAAAAATTACTTGATAATAAACCTATTGAAAATTGTGATATTATCTGAAACTTTGTATACATCATATTATCAAATGAAAATCAGACATTAAAAAATGAGTTAGAAATCCTAAGATGTGACAGTCACTCCCACCTTTTTTTCCTGATGTGTGTGTGTGTGTGTGTGTGTGTTTCTGTGTGTGTGTACCAATGTCAAGGCATTGATTCCTATACATTTCTACATCCTTACATTTTTCTCTGTTCACATAGCCCAATAAGTCAGGTGCTAATCACCTCTCCTCTAGAGTATCATAATGGATTCCTCATTGGGATACATGTTTCTCGTCTCTCCTCCAACTCCAAGATGCCAAAATAATCTTCCTAGAACACCCGAGAAATCTCAGTGTTCTTTTGCTTAAAAATATTGAGGAAATTCCCCTAACCTCTAGGGAAAAAATGCAAATTCCTTAGTCTGGCATTTAAAGTCTTTCACAATCTGTCCCAAGACCATTTTCCCAGACTTATTTCACACAATTTCCCTTTATTTATTCTCTATGTTCCAGCCAAAGAGTCTTATGTGTTCTTGCCCCCAACTGGATTTTCAACTGCTTCCATACTTTTGCAGAGGCCATCCTCCATTTCTGAAATGCAGTCCCATCACCACCACTTAGAATCTCTAGCATTTTTTTCAAAACTGTTATAACATAGATAATTCTTTCATCATACATTAATTGTTACTATTCTCTTTATCCCATCAATTTTTATTAACTTATCTGTTTATATATTTTATCTCCCAAAAGAATATGTGTGTGTAGTGCCTTGCTTATAGCAGTTACTTTCATAAGTACTTGTGGGATTGAATGTCATGTGGAAATGTATATGAATATGTGTGTATGTGTGTGCATGTGTAAACTTTTGATACAACTTTTAGCTTCTTTTGTATATCTAGCTCTAATGAAGAATTTCCTGCCCCAATGAAGATTAGAGATTTCTTTGTAATTTATTATCCCTGAAAGTTTCTGGGAGATATTGAGAGGTTAAGTAAATTGTCCAGGGTCACATAATCAATATGTTTCATAGGTCAAACTTGAACCCATTCTTCCTGACTTGAAAAAAAATGTCCACTATATCAGGAAACTTGTCATTCATAGTGTATGTATATATGGACATATACATGTATGGATATGTGTACCTTATATGTAACTTATAGCATATTATACAATGTTATATAATATGCTACATTATATGGTAATAGATTATAAGTTATATTAATTTATATGATATTATTTATGCATTGAATGCATTTTTCCTTGGAATAGAATTTGTGCCAATGTATATCCAGAAAAAGTTAGTATGACATTAAAGCTTGTCCACTATTATGTGGGAATATCAAGTGATTTTTCAAAGTAAGTTGTGATTGACAGAAAGCAAAGTTCATTTTAAAACATGAATATATGCACTGCAAATTATTTGCTAGAATCTTATACACTAATACACAATTTCAAGGCAAGAATAATTCATCTAAATAAACAGCCTATTCCTACTGGAAATACAACAGCATTTGACCTTTTCTTCCATGTTTTACTATAACCAAAAATCTATCTATACACAGAGTGTGATTTCTAGTGAATTGACAGATTGTTGTAAAAGAAAACAGACAGTCTGGGCCATATATTTGGGGAAGCATCAAAACTATTCCTCCTTCTGACTTATTTCTTAAAGCATAAATGTTTTCCTCAGTCTCATGCAAAGTAGTGATCAGAGAGCAATAATAAATTTCCATCTGATAAATAGGGGTGAGTGAATTTAAATGCAATGCCCAATCATAAAAAGGTCTAACAAAGAAGCATTCACTCTTCACAATCTATCTAAGGTTAATATCTGGAATTTAGAAGGTTAAAATATAAATATAATAACTTTCATTTTTATAGTTTAGTACAGCTATTTAGACTTACAAAGAATTAGAGACTCAATGTCTACTTAAACAAGTATTGAATGAAATAATTGGAAAATAGTCTAAGAGATTTTATTAATTTGGTCATTATTAAATAAACTTCAACACAAATTTAACCATTGATCTAACTGAAAATGTTGAATTCTTGCTACAAATTTGAAAGTATGGAATCTTTGTGTGTGTGTGTGTTTGTGTGTTTAAGGTATTTCATTAAACTAGATGTGCAATTTCAAATTCTCTTCAATAGAAATTTTTAAAGCAAAATCATAAAAGTATTTCAATAAAGGTTACATATTTAACAACAAATTACATTTTTCTAAATAATAGTTTCTTATATACTGTCAGAAAAATTAAATAATCTTGGGGCAGCTAGGTGGTTCAGTGAACAGAGCATTGGCCCTGGAGTCAAGAGGTCCTGAATTCAAATCTGGCCTCAGACACTGAACACAAAAACTTTCTGTGTTACCTTAGGCAAGCCACCCAATTTCCCTGCAAAAAAAAAAAAATTAAATGTTCTCCAATGAACTGACCGTAATAAACTTAGGTGAAATGTATTTTATAAGAATGTTCACATTTATTTCAATTTATCATCAATAGCAGGCTCATTACTTGACACAGAATTCAATATTTATGTTTAGAAGAATAAAATCAAAACTTGGCATCCAACATAAATGCATCAAAATATGTACTCAATTTCTGTAGATGTGTATATATACAAAATCATAGTTTAGGTGATAAATAGAAAAAAAAATTCTTGAAAGGGAAATAAAATGATTTGTGTAAGTTAGGCCAAAAAAAAATAAAGGTTTTCTTTTTTTTTTTTTAACAAAAGGACTTGAGGGATGATTTTTTTTTCAGATAAATAAATGTTACTTCTATTGCTTGATCAAGATTGAACAATTGCTCTCCACTTAGGGATCCCTGCCAGCCCTGGACCTATGCATAGTTAGACTAGGGTCAGTCTGAAGAACATTAGTTCCTTCATATCATGCTTTTTTCTCAAATTCTCTGTTTCTCTAAGTCTCATGCTTGTATCCTAGACAAAGTTATATAAAGCCACACCTCATATCTAAGATACCACCACCAAAATGAGATAGTAGAAAGCTACTTAGTGTAGAATGTGTATCAGGCATAAAGACAGTTATTAATTTCCTCTGCTCATAAAAGGAATGCTAAGCATGAACAGTATTTTATATCTATGCTTATTCCCCATGCCTCAAAAGGGTTGGAGTTAAACATGAGAAAATGTTTGTCTGAAAAATGTTGGAGTTAAACATGAGAAAATGTCTGTCTGAAAAATTTTTCAACATGTTATATTTCATTTGGGTTCTGCAATATTCAAAAAAATCTCTTTAGGTCAATTTTTTTCCATCAAGCTTGAAAAGGGTTTGGTCTCATCCTATTGTTGGCAGAAACTCTTTCTGCTGCAGAAAATGTCCCTATTATCTGTTAACTCCACTGAGGGAACTGGGAGCTCCCAAAACTGCCTCTGTGGCTGGAAAATGCTTTTCAAGAACAGTATTCTATCATCTATGCTCAGGAAGGAAACACCAGGTAGAAAAAGAAGCCTGGGGCCCAGTATTCAGCCTCTGAAGGGCCTACATAGTTAGGCCCTTACTTTATTGCCATATGCAGATACCATGATGCCAGAGTGGGGGAAAGGGCACCATAACTACTATACTTTCTAAGAAATGCCTAAAGTAAGATATCTACTTGCTAAACATTCCAGAAACTGGAAAAAGGGAGCAAGTCAGATTTTGTTTTCCCATTTCAACTGACCAAGCACTCAGTCATCTTCAGTTGTAAGCAGGGAAGGGTCAGAAGTCTGGGACCATCCAGGATTTGCTACATTGTAGCCAAACTCCATATCATTTCAGCATGAGCCATGTTTTTCTAGAAGTGAACAGGATACAAGTTCACTTTTTCCAAGGGATGTGCACTAACTAAAGACTACTGGGAGGTTAGAAGGGAATGAAGTTAATGTTTAATTCTCATAACAAAGCTGGAAGGGACCTTAGAATTCATCTAGTTCCCACCCTCCCACATTTTACAGATAAGGAAATTGAAACACAAGGAGACTAAATGACTGGTTTAAGTTCATACTATCAGTAAGACCACTGATAGGGCATGCAATTAGATTTCCAATTGGAGGTAATATAGTTGATCTTCATTCACAGAACCAAAGCTATTTTAATTGTCACACTTGATATAATAAAGTTTTGGTTAATCCTGTCCAATAAGCATTTACTAAAAGCCTACTAAATGTTAGGCATTGTGCTAAGGTCTAAGGATACAAAGTCAAAATGAAAGAATTTCTTTGCGCTCAAGGAGTTTATATTTTACTGAAGGAATGCAAAATATAAATTGAGAAGTGTAACTGAATAATTTAAGGTGTGAGGGAACAGTAAAAATTTGGGGGATAAAAAGACTCTCTCTGAGCTGAATGAATGGATGAATGAATGAAACTAGTGTTGCGGGGCGGCTAGGTGGTGCAGTGAGTAAGAGCGCCGGCCTTGGAGTTGGGATGACCTGGGATCGAAACCGGCCTCAGAAAATGAGCACCCACACATAAATAATGACTGGCCGTGTAACCTTGAACAAGTTACTTAACCCCAATTGCTTAAAAAAAAAAGAAAGAAAAAAAAACTAGGGTTGCTATGAAGAAGAATCAAGAGATATTGAATTATACATTTGGATAATAGCATATTCAAAGACTTTGAAGGAGAGTCTGAGCAATAGAAATTAGATCAGTTTAGAACAGATGGCAAGTAATCTAACTGAATACTAGTAGTAAAGTGAAGTAAGCCTGGAAAATATTGACTGGAACCAGATTGTGAAAGGCTATAGTGTCAAGTTGAAACTTTTCTGTTTCATCTTTGAGGACATAGTGAGCTTCTGAAGATTGTTGAACAGAGATAACTTATTCAATATTGTGCTTACTCTTATCTCCCTAACATCCAAGAAATTAAACATATTCTACCCTGTCACTATTAGAAGGTATATATGTAAAAAGAAATGAAAGTACATTGGTACACAATGCTTTAATGAACTGGTAAGAAAAATTTTAAAACATGCAATAACTCAAGTATATTATATTCAAAAGTATTATTCTTCCCTTTCCTCTAGGCGAATTGATTATTTTAAATAATTTTAATTTCATGAACATAATTAATGTTTTATTGATTATTCTCTTGAGTATTCAGAAAATTCATGAATTTGCTAGCTTGGGTATACCTGTCATTTATATAGATAATAAACCTTGCAAAGTTATGATGGTTTTCATGAGTTGTTATCTTTAGCACTTTAAATTTAGTCAGTCTTATGCTTTGATGACAGATACCACACCCATATTTGAAGTATTTCCAATTTACTACTTTCAATGTCACACCAGCATATTTAATAATCAATTCCAGAATTTAGTCTGAATCCTGTGCAAAGGTCACTTGTCTGTGATTTGTACAATACATATTCTTTTCCTTTGAAATATCTTGGGGTCAATTTTTTCTTTCTTCCAAGTTCTAGTATTTCTCCATCTCCATAATTTCCAAAAGACTATCTGAGAAATCAGTGGAGAGTGCTACTACAATTACATTATGTCAGCAGACTAGAACATAATTATTCAGGCCCAGAGACTAGAAGTAGCTGAATGATGTATCTCTATAATTCTATTTTTCTTTTTTGCTACAAATTTTATTCAGTATACTCTGTTTTGGAAAGTAGGGAAACAAATAATCCATTTTACAAAGATTTCCACAGAGTTACTTTTTTTTTGAATATTGGTGATCAGAATAGCCAATTTTTGCCCACATGAAAATACAATTATGTAGGATACAGGATACAGTTCAGTGCCACAAAAATTAAAATTCTGTCCATTATGCTGTGAGTTTCTTGAGGGAAGGCATTGTTTTACTGTTATCTTTGTATTCCCTGTTCTTAGCATAGTACATAGAACATGGTAGATGCTTAATAAAAGCTTGATAATTGATCCCAACTTTTCGTCATTTTAGTAGTGAGTATCCATAGGTCAAAATTTGCTACCTCATAATCAACTGGGTGATGAGCCTTTCCTGACCTTATAATGGTTATTACGTATAAAATAGAGGTTTAGTTTGACATGGCACAAATACTCAAACCCTTTACAGATTGGTACCAGAGATTATACTCTGCTTGTATATGTCCTTTTATAACCCAAAGTCATTCATAAACCATCAGAATAAGATTAATGGAGGTAGAATATATAATGGTACCATAAAAATAATGTGTTACTGTGTCATCATTTGTATTCATACCCTTCCCCAACATATCAAATACACAGAAAATAGGTGAGTAAATACATTTCTGAGAATATACATATTCAATTAATGGAAATATAAATAGATGATTGGCCCATTAGATGATGGTAGGTGAAATTGCATAGTTATGTGGAGCAAGAAAAGATTGAAGGTCAATAATAGATGAGATAGCTGTATGTAACACACTGCTAGTGATATATAACAATATGTATTGATTGACAGTTTCTACAGTGTCATATATATTAAACAGTGTGTTACAAAAGTCAGTGTATTTTTAAGCTTTAGTGCCTTAAAAGTACACCAACACTTTGGGGACATCCTGTATTTATGACTATATCTCATCCCAGGTAAATTAATAATTTAACAAATATTAATTAAGCACTTCAATACATGCTGGCATTAGGAAGAACAAAAAGGAGGTATAGAGGCTAAAGTTCTGGATTTGGAGTCAAAAAGTTATAAATTTGAATGCAATTTCTGTTATACATTGGCTTCATGGTCCTATGCAAGCCATTTAACTTCTCATGCTCTAGGCATTTTTCTTTGAGACTTTGGTTGTAGCTATTTTTGCATTATTGTTTTCTGAGCTTCTGTTGTTGCTTTCCTTGCTATAAGAGTAGATTTTTTATAGCGAAATTATATATTTTGCTCATTTTTCCAGGCTATTTCTTGACTTTGAACTTTATATAAAAGTTGGACTCTGTTCAGAGAGTGTGGGGAGGCACTGTCCCAAACTTCAGACATTTTTATGTTTCTCTTTTCAGAATTAATTGTGTGGTTCTGCAAATTTTTTTCTCGAATAACTCATTTCTTTTCCCAATTCTTTTTCTAACATTCTTTCTTTAAATTCCCAGGAATTTTTGTTGGGCTTATGTCCAATTTATATTTTTATTTCCCTTGAGGTTTTGTAGCTATTTTTACATTGCTTACTTCTGAGTTTGTGTCTTTGTCTTTCTTGCCACTATAGTAGCTTTTACAGTCTTTTTTGTTGTTGTGTTTGCTCATTTTTGCTGCCTATTTCTTGACTTTGAACTTTATGTTAATGTTGGGCTCTGCTTACCTTAAGGTAGGGAGGCACTGTCTCAAGACTGAGTCTTTCTTTTAAGGTTCCACGGTGCTATGATCAATGGAGAAATGTAGTTACTGTTCTCTTGATTTGGGCTCTGATCTTTACCCAAGAACGGCCTCAGTTTCTCTGCAGCTACAAGTGCTAGTACTCCTCTCTAACTTGGAACTAGTACCAAGTCTCCTGCTCTCTTGTAGACAGATTCTACTCCTCCTCTCTGACCTTGGATTGTGACCAGGAACCTATTCCCTTTTAAGGGATCATAAGCATTTCTCTCTGCCTAGAACCATGACTAAGAACTGCATGTGGCAATAGTAGTTGTGTTGCTTTCAGTTATGCTCCTAGTTGCTTATGGTTTTCCATAATCTCTTTTTGACCAATTATTTTACCCTCTTACTGTATCTGGACTGAAAGCTTCTAAAGCTGTTACTGCTATTGAAGCAGCCTCCCTCTGGCCTTGTCATCATGTATACTCTAGGCTGGTCCATATCCAATTGTATCAGATCTCTCCTGGGGCCCTCCTAATTTATCTTGGATGGGAAATATATGTCACTCTGACCCTTTATTGGTTCTGCTGTTCCAGAAATCAGTTTGGGGTATTATTTTGTCTGGAGGGGGACATGTGAAATTTTTGGTTGGATTGCTGCCTTTACTCAACTATATTGGCTCCACCTCACCTACCATTTAAAAAGCTATTTTGTTAGGCGCTAAAGATACAGAAACTGAAAGAAACCAGTTTCCATCTTTAGGGTGCTTACCTTTTATGTGAGTAGGAAGGTCACAACATATACTCAAGTAAGATAAAGTAATAAAGAAGAACTTTTGGAAGAAGATAGTCTCAAAACTTAGGGGATAAGGCACAGCCCACTATAGGAGGTTGCACTCAATCTGTATTTTGTATTTTGACACAAACTAGGGATTCTATGAGACAAAAGTGAGGGGGGAAAGTATTTCAGGAATGGTGCTTCATTTATACAAAGACATGGGGAGATTGATCAAATATCCTATAAAAGGAATAGCTAGTAGGGCAGCCAGAAAGGAAATCAAGAAGCATTTGCAAGGCAAGGACATAGAATAAGAATGGAAAGAGACATAAGATACAATTATATGGCTGTATTTCTAACAGTTAAGGGACCTCTAATTAGCAGTATGAGGATTTTGAATTTCATGCTAAATATAATAAGGATCCATTTAATATTTTTGAATAGGGGCTAATGTGTTCCATTCAGTTTAACTAAACATAAAACAATTTCTAGAGTAACCTCTTTCAATTAAAGATATCTCCACTCTGGCATGACTTAAATTTGAAACCAATAAATTTGCAGTTATATAGTTATTTCACAGATTTTCATTTGCCTACACTTTCTAAGCTCTAAGATAATATGGCTAATACATTAATTAATTAGAAACAATTGATAATAGTTATATTAATATAATTATACTAATAGGATTTTTTCAAATTCCCTTCTTTATGTAGGTTCTTCCTATTTTTATATCATGGATTCTTTCTCTAATTCATGTAATGGAACAAATTTCAAAAAAATACTTCTCTGTTAAATCCATATCTCTATTGTGTTTTATGTTTATCCCTTTGTTAAATTACTCTGGAAATTAGAAATATTGATTCCCATTTAAATCGTTTTAGATGACCAAAATCTTACTATAGAATCATGTTTGTAGACAATAATATCTATTGGCTGTTTAACTGGGAACATTTGCGATTTAATCAGTATGGGAAAGTCATGAGAACCTCCTCTTCCAACATAAAATACAATAGTCTAAGACTTTGGAATGCATTTTTGGTGATGGATTGATAAATCCTAAGGTGTTGCTCAAGACATATGCACATTAAGTGATTTTTTTCACCAAAATTTACCAATGAAATGTCAGAATTTTATAGGATTTCTATCTAGTTCTTTTATGAATTAAAATACTCTTTTCATTATGTAAAACAGCCCCTTCTGGCTATATTGTATATTGTATACACATTAATTCTTTGGTTATGGTGACCTGAAATATCAATATTATTTCTGTTAACAACAACAGAAACAACTCACACTTACATAGTCCTTCAAGGTTTTCAAGATACAATAATCAATTATGGGGGTGGCTAGGTGGTGCAATGAAAAGAGCACCGACCCAGGAGTCAGGAGGACTTGAGGTCAAATCTGGCCTCAAACACTTAAGACAAAAACTAGCCTTGTGACCTTGGGCAAGTCACTTAACCCCAATTGCCCTCCAAAAAACCCAAAAAACAAAAAACCAAAACAAAAAAAATATTGATCAATTATTTTCTTCCTCACAGAAACCTTGTATGGGAGATATTATTATAATCTACATCTTACAGATGAGGAAACCGAGGCTCAGAGATCTTAAGTGACTTGCTCATATCATAAAGCTAGTAATGTGCAAGGCAGGATTGAAACAGACTTCTTCCTTATTTCAATTCTATTGTTCTAACCCTTATGCCAACTTCCGTTTTCAATGGCCAGGTTGTCTTCCTTCGTATTTACATCTGTGACTGATCAGTTGATCAGACTGTGGTAGTCCTATAATGAAGTAACAATTGTTAAGAGAGTGACTCAGTTTCATGGCTATAGACTATGTCCCAACTGCTGAACAGCTATTTTATAAATGTGTTCTTCTCCCCAAGAAAGAACAGAGCTCGTACAATAAAGATTACTCATGTTGGAAAATCAAGTTGGAAAAGTCAGAGAATAAGCACTTATTAAGCACCTGCCATTTGCCAGGTACTGCTAAGCACTGGGGATAGAAAAAAAGACAAAAGAGAGTTCCAGCCCCCCAAAACTCATAAGCTAATAGATAAAAAAAAATAGCCTAAATGTATAGCGTGCCTACTATGCACAGGCACTGCCCTAAATACTTTATAAAATTGATCCTCATTATAATGCTGAGGTAGTTGCTATTATTCAAATTTTATGGAGGAAGAAACTGAGACAAACAGAGTTTAAATGATTTATAATTTCAATTACTAATGGAATGGGTTCGATCATGCAAAAATACTGAAATTAAAATTATGTGTCCTACTTAGTTATTTTCCTTATCTACTCCAGGATCTCAGCAACATAAGGTCAACTAGAAGATCATTATTCTTGGTTAATCAACCAGTAATAGATTATTTTGCTGTGTTGCATATCAATAAATTTGTGGGGTTCAGGTAAATACCAAATCAGGACAAAGTAGTGGAAAGATTCCCGAATTAGTTGTGGATTATATTTCTACCTCTACTAGTATCTAGCTAAGTGATTTGAGGCAATTCTTTTTTTCCCTATTTTTTTTTCTTTTTTTTTTTTGCTTTTGGAGGGTGGAAGGCAGGGCAATAGGGGTTGTGTGTCTTGCCCAAGGTCACATGGCTAGTAAGTGTGATCAAGTGTCTCAGGCTGAATTTGAACTCAGGTCCTCCTGACTCTAGGGACAGTGGTCTATTCATTGTGCCACCTAGCCGCCCCTGGGGCAACTCTCTTAACTCATCTGTGTCCCAGTTTCCTCACCCATAAAAAGTGAGTTGGACAACATTATCTCAATGATGTTTATAATTCTAACATCATTTAATTTAATAGATGATCCTACCAATCTGGTACCTGATAATACTGGGTACAAGTAGCTTCCTGGATTTAGGAAGACTTAAATTTAAACCTTGCCTCAGATCTTCACTAGAGAGGGTATACCAAAGTCAACTCATCAGCAAGAGACAATTATTAGTTTTATAATGTGAGCATTTGTTTGCAATTCAGACATCTGCCAGTACTAAAAATCAGGGCTTTGTTTATTGTTTTGTTGCTTGTCTAGACTTAATAAAGTGATGGAGAAACTACTAATATCATGGATTAAAATTAAAGGTATGGTGTGCATACATTCCTCCTGTCTCCCTGAAATGACTGTTAAACTTTTACAGAATACCCTTGCTTACTAGTTATGTGACTCCTCTTCATTCCCTTAAACCAGTTTCTTTATCTTTAAGAGAGGGACAATAATATAATTTATCTCATAGGATTATTGTGCAGATCAAATGAATTTACATTCATACAGTCCTTTGCCAACCTTAACACACTACATAAACCTTATTGCTTATTAATGGATATGGAAACAAAACAAAAAAATGCATCCCAGACTGAAATTTTACCTAATATTTTTCATAATAAATTGAAAAAAAATGTCATTTCTCAAGACTCAGTAATAGGTGATCTCATTATCCATGGCTCTGGAACCTACTAAGGTCTGGGTCTACCTCTCCAATTGATTACATGTAAAATCTGTTCTCTCAACTCACTGGATTGTGATCCCCAAAATCCATTTAGTCCCACACAGGTTAGCCTACCTATAAATCTTCCACAAATTTCCAAAGTCAAGTAAATTTCTATGAACCTCAGCAGATAAAATATTTATGTTTCCTGGAAAAAAAAATGTACTGGAACTAACCACAGACTTTTGATGAATCATATACTTCTAGTGTTTGTTTTTCTTAATTATTCAGGCATTCTCAGCGTCACTATTAAAGCATGAGGATGTACAAGGATCCAAAAAAAGAAGTCCTTGAAACATGATTGTAACACAAGACAGTTCAGATCTCTAAATGTAACCTACACTCTCTAAAACAGGTCAGACTAACTATCTAGCTTAACTCAGGTGCATAAACAATGTTTCCCAGGAGGTTGGGCATGGACATAAGTACAATTTCCATCACCTAAGGTTATTTTGGCATCATTGTGATGACCTACTGTATTATTGCAAATTACTTTATCTTCTTTTCTGTTTTGCAATTCTTCTTGTCAATTCCATGACTCTGATAATGTTACTTTGAACAGTGATTATATACATGTTTAGAATACTTGATGATTTTCATAGACATCATACATTAAATAAAGAAATAAGGGCTATTTCTCCTCCCCCATCCTACAAACCTCTTTAAGTGTCTTATAGTGACTGATTTTCTCAAGGATGTCTCTCTTGGCATTCAAAGCAAAAACTTTGTCATGAAGAGAATACTATTCACAGAGATTAGAAATGGACAAGAGGGAGAGGAGCCAAAATGGAAGAAAGGAAGCAGTAACCTCGCTGAGCTCCTCGGTCACTAAGGCTCAAAGGGTGAATCTGAGTGGAATCTGGAGTGAGGGAACCCACTGGAAGACGAAGTGTGGCAGAGTCCAGCCCAGGAGGTTGCCCAGTGTGTCTGGACTGGTCGAGCGCAGAGTGCATGGTGTCTGCACAGCCCAGACCTAAGAGCAGACAAGCAGACTACACCAGAGAGCAAAAGCCCCAGCCTGCAGACTTACTGAGGACGAATCACAGTCATCTCTCCGATGGGTAGGATCTGTGGAACCAGGTAGGAGAATTGAGCCCTCAGTGGAAAGAGCAGCTTCTCTGGCTGCATTCGGCCCCCAGCCTGGAAGTTTAGAAATTGCCTGCCTGTATAATACAGGGGCTGGAAAGGCAAAGTAAATTCTAGCTGCTCTGATCCTCCCATCCCTCCTTCATGAAGCAGAAAACCCAAAGATAAGTCTCCCTCCCAGACTGAAATCCCAAATTAATGGAAATAGCCACAGGCTTGAGAGTCTCCAAGAAGGGGTTTAACTGAGACAGCCAGGAGTCTGAAGAGAAGAGAGGGTGGGGTCCCAACAAGCCCCACCTCACTTCACCAACAGAAGCCTACTTATAGTCTAGGGGTATAGGGGCAGAAATCTGAAGTGGTCAGACACACCCACACCTACTCATCTACATTCCTCATTGACTTCCCTGACTTAGCCATAAACTAGCCACCCAGAGGTATTCAAAGTCAAGGATCAGGCCCTAAATTCATAGCCTGAGAAACTAAGAAACAGGAAGTCACAATGGGAAAAAAAGAAGCTGAGAAGGAGAAGGGGAAGGCAAGAAAGTCTATTCAAGCATACTATGCAGGGCAAGAACAACAAAACACACAGGAGAATATAGACTCTCTACCCACACCTGAGACCACAGAAGGAAACATGATCTGGTCTCAAGCCCAAATAGCATTCCTGGAGGAGCTTAAGAAAAATTTTAAAGACCAAATCAGGGAGGCAGTAACCAACTTGGAAAAACGTCTCAGTGAAGTAATTGGAGAAAATACCTCCCTAAAAAAGGAACTTCAAAAAATAACTGAAGACCGTAATTCGATAAAAATAAGAAACAATCAAATTGAAGCTCAGAACTCTATGATGCAGCAACAGTCAATCAAACAAAACAAGACGATCGAAAAATTGCAAGAAAATGTAAAATATCTCACTGGAAAAATAACAGACCTAGAGAAAACATCCAGGAGAGATGAACTAAGAATTATTGGTCTACCAGAAAGCCATGATGAAAAAAGCAGCCTAGACAACATCCTCCAAGAGATTGTCAAAAAAAAAAAAACTGTCCTGAGGTCCTGGAATCAGAAGATAAAATAGCTATCGACAGAATTCACCGGACTCCTCCTGAGAGAGATCCCAAACTGAAAACTCCAAGAAACATAGTAGCAAAATTCCAGAATTACAAGATTAAAGAAAAAATTCTACAAGCAGCCAAAAAGAAACAATTCAAATATCGAGTAACTACAGTTAGGATCACACAGGACCTAGCAGCTTCTACATTAAAAGAGCAGAGGGACTGGAATTTGATATTTTGTAGGGCAAGAGAGCTAGGACTACAACCAAGGATTAACTACCCAGCAAAACTGAGCATAATCTTTCAGGCAAGGAGATGGTCCTTTAATGAAATAAGGGACTTCCAAATGTTCCTGATGAAAAAGCCAGAGCTCAATGGAAAATTTGATCTCCAATTACAAGACTCAAGAAAGCCATAAAAAGGTAAACAAGAGAAACACAGACTCACACATGCATAAGTACACACACCCACACCCACAAACACATGCTCATTACTTGGGATGCAACAAGAGCAAAATGTTCACATCCCTATATGTGGAACTGATAACTGTCAGTATTCAAAATCTTTATGATTATCATGACATTCAAAAGGGTTATACTTAGATAGAGGGTGTGGGTATGAATGCACTAACCTGATGTGTAAAAAAAAAAAAAACTATTAAGGGGATCAAAGAGACTGTAATGGGAAAAAGGAAAGGATTAGATAGGAAAAAGTAAAATATGCCATCTGAAGAGGCATTAAAACACACTATAGAAGAGGGGAAAGAAAGAGGGAGAGGAACATCATTTAAACACTATTCTCACTGGTTCTGGTTCAAAGAGGGATCAACTTAAATCAGTGAAGTTTAAGATTATAATGTGAATAGACACATAAATTCATTAAATAGAGGAAAAGGAGGGAGGGAGAGGAGCAATGTTTGAAATCCACTCTCATTGGTTTGGAATCAAACGGTGAGTAATTCACTCTGATACGTATAAAAACTTATTGCGTCCTATAAAAAGCAGAAGGGTAAGGGGGGGTGAAAAAGAAGAGACTAAAGGGGGAGATTAGAAGGGAGGGAAACAGTAGTAAGGGGAGAGGATAGGTTAAGAAGAGGGATCACTGGGTGGGAACACTGAGGGAGGGGGTGGTCAAAAGGGAAAACTTCAAGGAGGGGAAGGGAGAAGGAAGAAACAAAAACATAAACAGGGGAGGGAATAGGATGGAGGGGAAGAGACAGATAGTCATCATTACTGTGCATGTGAAAGGGATGAACTCTCCCATAAAACAGAGGCGGATAGCAGAATGGATTAAAAACCATAATCCTACAATATGCTGTCTACAAGAAACACATTTGAAACAAAGGGATACCCACAGGGTAAGGGTAAAAGGTTGGAGTAAAATTCATTATGCCTCAGCTAAAGTAAAAAAAGCAGGGGTAGCAATACTTATCTCAGATAAAGCAAACGCAAAAATAGATCTAATTAAAAGAGATAAGGAAGGAAACTATATCCTACTAAAAGGCACCATCGAGAATGAAGCAATATCACTACTTAATATATATTCACCAAGTGGTATAGCATCTAAATTCCTAGAGAAGATAAAGGAACTAGAGGAAGAAATAGATAGCAAAACTATACTAGTGGGGGACCTTAATCTCCCCCTCTCTGAACTCGATAAATCTAACCTCAAAATAAACAAGAAAGAAGTCAAGGAGGTGAATAGAATCTTAGAGAGACTAGATATGATGGATCTCTGGAGAAAATTGAATGGGGATAAAAAGGAATTTACTTTCTTCTCAGCAGTGCATGGTACATACTCAAAAATAGACCATGTACTAGGGCATAAAAACCTCACAAGTCATTCCCCAATTGATAAATGGTCAAAGGATATGAACAGGAAGTGTTCAGAGAAAGAAATTAAAGATATCTATAAGCATATGAAGAAATGCCCTAAATCACTATTAATTAGAGAAATGCAAATCAAAACAACTCTGGGATACCACATCCCTCCAGTCAGATTGGCTAAGATGACAAAACAATAAAGTGACAAATGCTGGAGAGGATGTGGACAAATTGGAACACTAATACATTGCTGGTGGAGTTGTTAACTTATCCAACCATTCTGGAGAGCAATGTGGAATTATGCCCAAATGATTATAAATAATTTCATACCCTTTGACCCAGCCATACCACTTCTAGGGTTATATCCCAAAGAGATCATAGTAGTGGGAGGAAGAACCATATGTCCAGAAATATTTTTAGCAGCCCTTTTTGTGGTTGCAAAGAATTGGAAACTAAAGGGGTGCCCATCAATTGGGGAATGGTTAAAACAAGTTGTGGTATATAAATGTAATGGAATATTATTGTGCTATAAGAAACGAGGAGATGACGGATTTCATAATTACCTGGAGAGACTTATACAAACTTATGCTGAGCGAGAAGAGTAGAATCAGAAGAAATTTGTATACAATCATAGACATACCATATCTGTGATGACCAACTATGACAGACTGGATTCTTTTCAGCAATGCAGTGATATAAGTTAATCCTGAAAGACTCAAGAAAGTGAGGAATGCGCCATCCAGAGATATAACTAGAAAGAACTGAGCCTGAATCCTGATGGAAGCAAACTAAATGATCTTGTTCTTTTCATTGTTTGTTTGTTTGTTTTTTGGTATATATAAAGTGAATTTTATTTAGCAAATACTTAATTTTTTTTCATTCATTCACTGAGTAAAACTCAGAAAATGACCCCTCAACCAAGGAAATTGCCCAGTCCCAGGACTGAAATACAGTGGCAACTCCACTGATACTACAGATACTACGGTACCCCCCTGCTGGCCAAAAGCAATGGCCCTACCATAAATAAGGGACAGGACTCAAATGATTCAAAGAATTTTCCCACTTTCATCCAGTCCTAGGACTCTCAAACATGGCTAGTTTTCCAACTTCAATTGGGTGGTCCATGTTTTAGGTCATAAAAAACAAGGATGGCATGGCTAGGTGGCATAGTGAATACAATACCAGCCCTGGAGTCAGGAAGACCTGAGTTCAAATATGAACTCACACACTTAACACTCACTCACCATGTGACCTTGGGCAAGTCACTTATCCCCAATAGCCCTGCCTTCCCCCCCTCCAAAAAGCAAAAAAAAACAAAACCCAAGGATGGCCCAGGTCCATTTTCAGAGATCATTCTATCCCTATTCTAGTAATACTGTATGCAAAACAATAGTCCTCATAATGATGATGAAAATAGCTACTAGTTTACATAGTGTTTTAAGGTCTGCAAAGTTTTAGCCCTGGTTTTTGAAATCATAAAGTCCCCAGTGGTGAAAGACAAGTGATAGTATTGAGAATCTCATAATGGTAGAGCTGGAAAGGCCACTAGACACCATCCAGTTCAGCCTTCTAATTTTACAGATGACAAGAAAGACTTAAGAAGTTATGACTTGTCCAAGGTCACACAACCTATAATAACAATATTCCAAAAGATTTTATTAGAGCAGGTATTCTCTCTACTAATGTAGATTGAAATTCATCCAAATGTTAGTAGTTGGTCCCCTGAGTTGCCAAAAAAGGTGAGAAAGCCAAATTTAAGGAACTTTCAAAGGCTGACCTTGAGTGACAAACATAGCCCATCTAGTCATTGAGCCCATATTCAAAATATTTACAGCTTAGAAGGACCTGGCAGAACTGGTATTCCATTGGAAACTATCCTGGAGAATACTGGAAAGAGTAAAAATAAGAGTTAGCATTAGTAGAGTACCTTTCGTCACAGTAACCGTGACAGATAGGTAAGAGTATATGTTATTATCCTATTTTATATGTGAGAAGACTGAGGCTGAAAGGTTACTGGTGATCATATAGTGTCAGAAACAGGAATTGAACCTAAGATTTTTGCCCACATGTCCAGGTTTCTTTCATCTATATTACAATATAGTAACAAAAGAAGGATCCATATGTCTTACTTAGGTGGATGGTCCAAGTAAGGATATTTGTCTCTGGAGCTATCAAGAACTTTTTTCATATTCATTGATGTTTTTTAAAAATAAAATGTTGATTTCTTTTAGTTTTAAATTGTGTAAATTTTCTATCTCAACCCCATATTTATCCTCTAAATCTCGCAGAAAGTCATCCCCTGGAAGAAAATTTTTTTTTTTTGGGGGGGGAGCAATTGGGGTTAAGTGACTTGTCTAGGATAACACAGCTAATAAGTGTCAAGTGTCTGAGGTCAATTTTGAAATCAGGTCCTCCTGACTCCAGGGCCAGTGCTCTATCCAATGTGTGACCTAGCTGCCCCACAAAATTTTTTTTCAGAAACAAAGCTGGGGAAAGCAGCAAGGCAAATAAATACATCACAAAAATCTGAAAATCAATGGAATATTCCACAACTATGAATCTCTCACCTCTGCCCAGAGTAGTGGGACAGGAAAGTGGTCTTCTACTATCTCTCCTTTAGGCACAGAACATTGACATTTTTTATTTTATATTTGAAACATTTAATGTTAATACCTCGAATTTCAGATCCATTTCCTTTCTCCCTTGTCACCCATTCCCTCTTGGGAGATAAGTAATTCAGTATATCTTGTACATGTCTAGCTATGCAAAACATTATCATAGTAGATATATTGTACAAGGCTGCTTATAATTTCCTCCCACTCATCCCACCCCCAATCTGGTCCATTCCCTACATGGTCCTGTCCCTCTTCTCTAGTGGGTAATTCCAACCTCCCCTCACCCCAAGGGTGCCCTCCCATCCATCATCCCTCCTCTCATCCTCCTTCCCCCTATCCTGCTGCAGGTTGAGATATCCCATTTAGTATGTATGTCATTTTCTCCCTGAACCAAATTCAATGTGAATGTGGTTTTGCCTTTTTAGCCTTCCTTATTCTCCCCCTCCTTTGCAACCACTTCCCCTTGCTTCTTCTACATGGGATAGTTTACCCTACCCTGTCTCTCCCCATCTCCTCTTGCCACTTTCCTCTCTCACCTCATAATTTCATCCCTTGAGTATTCTCCCTTCCCAACAAATTCAACCTATGCCCTCTATCCATATATAACTGTAACCATATACACACACATTCACATATGTATTCATATGACCACACACCCTTCTTCCATTATTTTCATAGTGAGAAAGATATCATCAGTCACAGTTATTGCTTTTCCATATAGGAATGTAAATAGTTCAACTTTGATAAGTTCCTTTTGATTTCTTTTCCCTGATTACCTTCTCAGGCATCTCTTGCTTCTTGTGTCTGGATGTCAAATTTTCTATTCAATTCTGGTTTTTTCTCAAGAATGCTTGAAAGTCCTCTATTCCACTGAATGACCATATTTTCCCCTGAAACAAAATACTCAGTTTTGCTGGGTAGGTGACCCTTGGGTTCATTCCCAGTTCTTTTGCCCTCTGGAATATCATATTCCATGCCCTTCGATCACTCAGTGTAGAAGCTGCCAGGTCCTGGGCTATTCTGATTGTGTTTCCACAATATTGAAATTGTTTCTTCCTGGCTGCTTGTAGTATTTTCTCCTTGATCTGGGGATTCTGGAACCTGGCTATAATATTCCTGGGAGTTTTCTTTTTGGGATCTTTTTCAGGAGGTGATCAGTGGATTCTTTCAACCTCCATTTTGCCCTCTGGATCTAAAACATCAGGGCAATTTTCCTTGAGAATTTCTTGAAGGGTGATTTCTAGGTTCTTTCTTTGATCATGGCTTTCAGGTAGTCCAATAATTTTTAAATTGTCTCTCCTGGATCTATTTTCCACGTCAGTGGTTTTTCCCATGAGATATTTCACATTGCCTTCTAATCTTTCATTTGTTTGGATCTGCTTAACAGCATCTTGATTTCTCATAAAGTCATTAGCTTCCATTTGCTCCAGTCTAACTCTGAAGGAATGAATCTCCTCAGTGAACTTTGAGATTCTTTTTCCATCTGGCAAATTCGACTTTTTAAGGCATTCTTCTCCTCATTGCCCTTTTGGGCCTCCTTTGCCATTTGAGTTAGTCTATTTTTTAAGGTGTTGTTTTCCTCAGTCAGGCTGTTGACCCTCATTTCATACTTTTCCTGCATCCTTCTCATTTCTCTTTCCAATTTTTCCTCCACTTCTCTTATTTGATTTTTAAAGTCCTTCTTAAGGTCCTCTATGGCCTGCAACCCGCTCATGTTTTCCCCTGGGGCTTTTGGAGCAGGACTTCTGACCTCACAGTCCTTTTCCCACTCTATGCCCCCAAAATAGGAGTCTAGCATTGCATTTTTCTGTTTCCTTTGCCTTGGCATGTTGCCACTTAATTACTTGACTTTTGGGCTTGTTGCCACACTATGGCTTTAGGGCCAGCTAGAGGAATTTTCGTCCCGAACATGTGGGGGGCAACTTCCATTTCTGGCAAGCTGTAAACCCACCCACAACTTCCACCCTAGATCACAATCCAGATCCAGGGAGGTTAAAGCAAGAGCGATTACCCCCGAAGACTGATTGCTGGATCTCCCTATGATTTGCAGGCTGGGAGTTGGAGCAGCCTTGGAAAACTACAAAATGGCGTATCTCCTCAGTGGCTTCTAGCCTCCAGGGGAGGGAGCCGACGCATTCCCTAAATACCAGTCCCAAAGTCCATAGGACACTAACCTCTTACTTTGTCCTAGGCATGTCTATGTTGATAATTCTGGAGTCGCCACAGCTCCTGGTGTTCTGGGTTTCCTCCAGCTGGCTGCTAGCCCTGCCGCCCTGGGGCTAAAACCTCGGCTCACACGGACCTGGGCTCGGCTCCGCTCCCTGCGCTGTTCGGGCTGGGCGCTGCTGGCTCCCAGACAGCTGCACTGGTCCTTCCTGCAGGGCTGCTGGGCTGTCCTCAGCGGAAGGTTAGCTTTTCTGTGTCGTTCTGTGGGTGCTGGGGCTCCAGAAGTTGTTCAGAGTCCCCTTTTACATAGTCTGGGGGGAATCTGGGGGCAGAGTGGCTTGGACGTGCTTTTTCTACTCTGCCATCTTGGCTCCGCCCCCTCATTGTTTGGTTTTATTTCTTCCTTACCATCTTTCATCCCACCTAGTACAATACGCCTTTGTAATTGGAATAATGTCTAATATGAATGCATTTGCAGATCCTATACTGGACTATATGCTGTAGTGTGGGGGGGGGGAAGTAAAGGAAATTTGAAAATCAAGGAACTATGCAATTGAATCTTGTTAACTGAAACTAAACTAATAAATTAATAAAAAAAAAAGAAATGGAAAAGAGGTGGGTTAAGAAAAAAAATTCTTGAAATAGAGCCACTGTGGAGAATATATTTTATGTTGGTAAAACTTGAAATTCACTCTAGCCTATAATTTTTTTATTTACAATGTCATGGCATCAGATTTACCTTTTTAAAAACTAAGAACTGATTTCTATGTAGATTACTTCTCTACCATTGCCTACATCCCTGACCTCTCTTATGGTCACAGATCTGTATCTTCAACTACCTAAAGGTCATTCCTTTCTGAATTCTCTAATGGTAACTCAGGCTTAACATATGACAAGCTGAACACATATTATCTAATTTTCTTTAAAACCTTTTAGCCTCCTAAATTTACGTTTTCTGTTAGCAGCATTCACCCAATCAACTAATCAACAGGCATTTATTTATTTTTAGAAAATATTTTATTTTATTTTTGCTTAATGTAAAAGCAATGTTAGCATTCATTCTTATATTTGCTTAAAATGTCCCAAATTTCCTCCTTCTCTCCTAACCCACCACCTTCCTTGAGAAAGCAAGCACTTTTACATAAATTATACATGTGTAGAAATGCAAAATATATTTCCACATTAGCCATGTTGCAAAAGAGACCACATATTCCCTACTTTGATCCTGTCCCTCTTCAAAAGTGGGTGCTTTCAACTTCCCTCATATCCTTCCCTCCCATCCTCCTTTCCATAATTGCCACTCTCATCACCTTCCCCCCTAATCTCCCATAGGGTGAGATATCCTATTTACTATGTATGTCATTCTCTCCCTGAGCCAAATTCAATGAGAGTAAGGTTTTGCCTTTTTGCTTTGCCATTCTTCCCCTTCCTTGTAACCATTTTTCCTTGCCTCTTCTATATGAAATAGTTTAACCCATTCTGTCTCTCCCCATCTCCTATTATTATAGTCCTCTCTCACCTCTTAATTTCACCTTCCTGTTGTCATTCCTTCCTGTATCATCCCTTCCTGTTAAATTTGACCTCTGCCCTCTATCTATGTATCTTATAAACATTCATATGTATATATATACATATATATATATTCATATATATACACACATATATACATATATATATATACACACACACATATATATATATACATAAACATACACACACACATTTACATATGTATTCACATGCCCATATACCCTTCTCCAACTATTTTCATACTGAGAAAAGTTTCATCAGTTACAGTTATCATTTTTCCATGTAGGAATGTAATTAGTTCAAATTTGATAACTTCCTTATGATGTCTTTTCCCTATTTACCTTCTCAAGCATCTCTTGCTTCTTGTATCTGAATAGCAAATTTTCTATTCAATGATGATATTTTCATCAAGAATGCTTGAAAGTCCTTTATTCCAATGAATGACCAACGTTTCCCCTGAAACATGTTATTCAGTTTTGCTGGGTAGGTGACTCTTTGTTTTAATTCCAGCTCCTTTGCCCTCCAGAATATCACATTCCATGCCCTTCTATCCCCCAGTGTAGAAGCTGCCAGATCCTGCCCTTCCTGATTGTGTTTCCACAATATTGAAATTGTTTCTTCCTGGCTGCTTATGATATTTTCTCCTTGATCTGGGAATTCTGGAACCTGGCTATAAAATTCCTAGGAGTTTTCTTTTTGGGATCATTTTCAGGAGGTGTAACAACCCTTTTGACCCACTGCCCAATCACACAGCATCGAGTTGTAGGCATTTCTGAAAACCAAGCCTCCTACCACAGGCTCCATGTGACCATATTCATCCTATTAGGGGCCAGAGAATATCTTCAAATCAAGGAAGGTTCTCAGAGTCTCTTAAGCCAATCAAAGGGCCTAGGAGCAGGGAAAATCTTTAAATCTGCATTTCCCTTATATTCAGCCCCAAGATCTTTCAAGCCCATAGCATACACAATTTATATTTAAATTAGCACTAAACATCTCTTAGGTCATATTTTTCAGGTACATAAGAAAATCACAATATGATCTCAAAGTACTCTTGGGGCAACTGTTAACTCAGTTACTTATCGGTAACAATCATATAATAGTCACAATATAACATTCACAACATAGTCTCAAAGTAAAATAGTCACTCTTAAGTTAACTCACTGTAATGGAAATTCAAATTTAAAGATCTTCCCTCCCCCTAGGTTAAGTGCACCTGGAGCCTGTGGTGGGAGGCTTGTTTTTTAGGAGTGCCCACACCTTGATACTTTGTGATTGGGCAGTGGGTCAAGAAGTTTGTTACATTCTCTGAGCCAGGAGAAGCCTATATAAACCCTGATGGGAGGGTTTGCTTCCCTCTCTGGTAACTGTGATTTTGGTATTGATAATGGTTGGACAGTTTGGAAGCCTGTCTGGTTGATCTGTCTGTATACTCTGAAGTTTGGGATGCTGACCTTTTCCCCCTGAACTAGGTAAATGATATATATGTTTGTTTGATTAAAACAAGATTGTTAACCCATTTTAAATTGTTTTCCTTTAGAAAAGCAGATCTAAGAACCTGTATTGTCAGCCACCCTGGGGATGTTGGGATGCTTGCTGCTACACTAAATCAGTCACTTATCAGTAGTTTTAAAGTACATGGTCAAAGTGTTCCACTCATGGGGCAAAGTATTGATTAACTCAATCAGTTACTAATCAGTAACAATATCTCAAAGTACTCAAAGTGCAATCAGTCATTTATTAAGCAAAGTCTTACTAAGCATGCCCAAAGCATAGACAATTTACATTTGAATTAGCACTAACCATCTCTTATGTCATATTTTCAAGGTACATCTAAAGTTACCAAAGTAGCCACTGGGCCTTAAACACAAAGTACATTGCATTATCACATCAATTCAAAACAAAAGTCCAAATAAAGTTCTCTTGGGAGGAGGGGGGTGTCCTTCCCACAACACTGCTCCAGCCCCTGCTTCCAAGTCCAGAGAGGGGTTTGGGAAACAAAACCAAATGTGGTCCTTGGAGGTCCATGCCACTTTACTCCACCCACCATAGTCACAAGTCAATCATCCCCCTGCGTCCCAAACAGTGGAATGAATCAAGGAAACACATTCAGTTCCCCTGCTTTGCCTCACAGTCCTTATCTTGTTCTGTGGCTGAATTCCAAACTCCTTGGTTCCTTCTCCTCCAGCAGAAGGCAACAACTCCTGTCTTCTCCACAGGTCTTGATGCAGGCAGCTCATCATTCCTGTTCTCAGCTCAGTGAAGTCAGCATGGAGGCCATTCTTCTCTTGTGATCCATGGCTCCACAGAGTTACAGCTATACACCCCATACTTTCCTTTTACTCAGCAGATCCCATCCTTGTCACCATTTTGTAGCAGGAAACACCTCAACATCCCCAGGGTGGCTGCCAACACAGGTTCTTAGATATGCTTTTTTAAAGGAAAGCAACTAAAAATGGGTTAACAAGCTTACTTTAATCAATCAAACATGTATCATTTACCTAGTTCAGGAGAAAAAAGTTCAGCACCCTGCATTTCAAAGTATACAGACAGAACTTAGAAGACAGAGAAACAAACAGAACAAGCAGACAGGCTTCCAAATTGCCTAACCATTATATCAATACCAAATCACAGTTACCAGGGAGGGAAGAATCAACATCTGGGTTTTCAAAGCCGGGGGGCTGCCCAGAATCTCATCTGGTCAAATCACACAACACTTTTCAAAGTGAGCCCCAAAGCAAACCTCATATCAGGGATTATATAGCCTTATCATGGATCAGAGAGTTTAACAACCCTCTCAACACACTGCCCAATCACACAGCATCAAGGTATAGGCATTACTGAAAATGAAGCCACCTACCACAGGCTCCATGTGACCATATTCAGCCTATTAGGGGGCAGAGTATATTTTCAAATCAAGGAAGTTTCTCAGAGTCTCTTAAGCCAATCAAAGGGCCTAGGAGCAGGTAAGATAGTTAAATCTGCATTTCTATTACACAAGGACATCATACATTTATTCTTTTCTGTGTCTATGCTTTTATTCTTACTTTTCTCCAAGCTTAGAATGCTTTCTTTGCTGGTTGTATTTCTACATATTCACTGAAGTTCAACTCAAATACTTCAATGTCTGAGAATCCTTCCTTCTTTCCTCAAGTCAATATAAAACCTGAATTAAAATCTTGCTTAATTGTGTAAATCCATGCTAATTATTTACCTCTCTGTACCTTAATTTCTCATTTTTTAAATAAGGAGGTTGAAGTAAATTATCTCTAAGGTAACTTCCAACTCTAAATTTATGATCTTGTGAACTTGTCCATCATTTTTTTTTTTTTTTGCTTTTTTGGAGGGCAAAGGCCGGGCGATTATGGTTAAGTGACTTGCCAGGTCACATGGCTAGTAAATGTTAAATGTCTGAGGCTGGATATGAACTCATGTCCTCCTGGCTCCAGGGTTGGTGCTCTATTCACTGTGCCACCTAGCTGCTCCGTTGTCCATCTTTTAAAACACTGTATTTCCACTGCCTATTCTGCAAGTAAAATGAATTATTTGATATTACAACTATTTGGGTATGTGTCTGATATACCTAGTGCACTAAAAGCTACATAGGGTAAGGACCATTTCTAATTTCAACTTTATATTGCCTCCAGCATCTTGCCAATGGCTCTCCACATAGTAGCCACTTAATTTCCCATTGAATTATAAATATGAAATTTTAAAGTATGATATACTTGAAAATATGTTCTTTCCCTTTATCCTAGAGAACTGAAATCATCTTCTGAAAGTCTCATGATGGTATTAAAAATATTCACCAAGGTGAAATATTTTTCAACGTTAAGACTCAAGTTTTAAAAATAAGTATATGTTCTTTGAGAGAAGAAAAGCAAGAGAGTAAGTCAGTAGGGAAGAAAACAATGGAAGGACATGAAAGGCTTTTAGCTTGCTTATGACTTTTTTAAAATTTTATTTCTAAGAGTAGCCAGAAAGTTGTCGATATTCCTGAGAGCCTGAAACCTGCTGTATATACATACATACATACATACATACATACATACATATTTGTGTGTATATGTAACTTTTATCCCCACTGAAATTTAGAATAATGCTGTATTTTCAACAAATAAGCAGTTTCTTGAATATCTCTTTTAAAAAGCAGTACTTTTTCAACCCTCTCTTCAGTTTAAGTAAAGCTATTGCTCTGATTACTGTTTTATAAAATCAAATTATGCATTAAAATGATTATTTTTGGAAAACAAAAACAGTTACTGAACTTATTATTTATGCCATTACTGACTTTGCTTATTGCAGTTTCCACAGATTTATAATATTCTTCCCTGAGGAAAAAGAAGCATGCAAAATTTGGCATGTGATTCTTTGAAAAAAAGTCTGTTAATATGCTTTATTCTGCTTTGGTGGAGGGGGGGAAAGACCAAAGGTAGTTGTTTTTAGTTCAAAATGCACTTTATAAAATGTAGCCTCATGATTTATATGGTATAATTTTTTTTAAATTTTTCTTAAATTATTTATTTTTAGTTTTCAACATTCACTTTCAAAAGTTTTAAATTTTCCCCCTCCCACCTCCCTCCTTCCCCAAGATAGCCTGCAATCCAACATGTGCTCCACACATACACTGCCATTAAAAACATTTTCACATTTGTCTTGTTGCATAGAAGAACTACAATAAATGTGAAAAAATTATTAGAAAGAAACAAAACAAAAAAGAAAATAATCTGCTTCATTCTACATTCTGACTCCTTAGTTCTTTCTCTGCATATGACTGGCATTTTCTTTCATGTGTCCTTTAGAATAATTTTACATCCTTGCATTGCTGAGAAAGATTAATTTATCAAAATCAATCCTTGCACACTGTAGTTGTTACTGTGTACAGTATTCTCTTGATTCTGCTCCCCTCACTAACCATTAGTTCATATAAATCTTTCCAGGTTTCTCTAAAGTCCATCTGTTCATCATTTCTTATAGTGCAATAGTATTCCACTACATTCATATACCACAACTTGTTTAGCCATTCCCCAATTGATGGGCATCATCTCGATTTCCAGTTCTTGGTCACCACAAACAGAGCTGCTGTAAATAATATTGTACAAGTGTAATGTTAATAGGATACAAGATCTTCCCACCCATTAATATGCCTCATGTGGAGCCCATTAAGGAAAGTTTGCATAGGGAAAGTTTGCATGTAGGAAGGATTTCATACCTTGTACTAATTTCTAATTAGGTACTGAGTCACAAGGGTTGTGATGCCTTATGGCTCTGAGAAGTATATACATACTCTGAGTTGGTATTTTGCTTTGGGGGCTCACTTATGAGAGGGATCTTGTGATTTCCTGGTTGAGATACAGAGCAGCCATATGTTCAGAGTTCCCCAAGTGCTCAGATGTAAAGGCTATTTCGATCCAGGAATATATGGGAAGTTTATAGCAATATTGCTTTGATTCAGGCAACAAGTGCCCTGACTGTTTGCCTTTATTTTACTTTTTCTTTTCTTTTCTTTTCTTTTTTTTGGTTTTAATAAATGATTTATTAACTTCTGGTTTACATCATTCATTTCAGCCAGATTTTGTGTTACAATTTTTTCCCTTACCCACCACACCAGAATAGCAGTCCTACAAGATATCCCCTCATCCAATCTGCTCTCTCCCATATCTTCTCCCATACCCCCTTAGACATTACCATTAGGGCAAGGTGAATCTCTGTGCCCCAATGCCTGCACATCTTATCTCCCAATTACAAGCAAAATAGTATTAATAATAGTATTTATATATATTCGAAACATTTAATTTTAAAACTTCGAATTTCAGATCCATTCCCTTCCTCCATTGTCACCCACTCCCTCTGGGAAGATGAGCAATCCAATATATGTTGTACATATATAGCTATGCAAAACATGACCATAGTAGATATATTGTAAAAGACTGCTTATATTTCCCCCCCCCCCATCCCACCCCCCCCACCTAGTCCATTCCCTACTTTGATCCTGTCCCTCTTCGAAAGTGGGAACTTCCAACCACTCCTCCCCCCCAAATGCCCTCCCCTCCATCATACTCCCTCTCATCCCCCTCCTCCCTACTCTCCTGCAGGGTGAGATATCCCATTTAATGTGTATATCATTCTATCCCTGAGCCAAATTCAATGAGGATATGGTTTTGCCTTTTTGCCTTCCTGTTCTTCCCCTCCCCAGAACCCACTTCCCCTTGCCTCTTCTACATGAGCTAGTTTACTCTACCCTGTCTCTCCCCATCTCCTCTTGCCACTTTCCACTCTCACTTCTTAACTTCACCCCTTAAGTATCATCCCTTCCCACCAAATTCAACCTGTGATTTCTATCCATGTATACCTGTAAACATATATACACACATTCACATATGTATTTATATGCCCATATAGCCTACTTAAATTATTTTCATAATGAGAAAGGTTTCATCAGTCACAGTTATTGTTTTTCCATGTAGGAATGTAAATAGTTCAACTTTGATAAGTTCCTTTTGATTTCTTTTCCCTGATTACCTTCTCAAGCATCTCTTACTTCTAGGGTCTGAATGTGAAATTTTCTATTCAGCTCTGGTTTTTTCCTCAAGAATGCTTAAAAGTCCTCTATTCCACTGAATGACCATAATTTCCCCTGAAACAAAATACTCAGTTTTGCTGGGTATGTGACTCTTGGTTTTAATCCCAGGTCTTTTGCCTGCTGAATATCATATTCCATGCCCTTCCATCCCTCAATGTAGAAGCTGCCAGATCCTGCCGATCTTGATTGTGTTTCCAAAAGATTGAAATTGTTTCTTCCTGGCTGCTTGTAGTATTTTCTCCTTGATGTGGGGATTCTGGGACCTGGCTATAATATTCCTAGGAGTTTTCTTTTTGGGATATTTTTTCAGGAGGTGATTGGTGGAGTCTTTCAATCTCTATTTCCCCCTCTGGGTCTAAAACATCAGGGCAATTTTCCTTGAGAATTTCTTGTAGGATGATTTCTAGGTTCTTTCTTTGATCATGGCTTTCAGTTAGTCCAATAATTTTTAAATTATCTCTCCTGGATATATTTTCCAGTTTTGTGATTTTCCCCATGAGATATTTTACATTGTCTTCTATTCTTTCCTTTGTTTGGATCTGTTTAACAACATCTTGATTTCTCATAATGTCACTAGCTTCCATTTGCTCCAGTCTAACTGTGAAGGAATGAATCTCCTCAGTGAGCTTTTGAGATTCTTTTTCCATCTGGCAAATTCAGCTTTTTAAGGCATTCTTCTCCTCATTGCCCTTTTGAGCCTCCTTTGCCATTTGAGTTAGTCTATTTTTTAAGCTGTTATTTTCCTCAGTCAGTCTGTTGACTCTCATTTCATACTTTTCCTGCATCCTTCTCATTTCTCCACTTCTCTTATTTAGTTTTTAAAATCCTTCTTAAGGTCCTCTATGGCCTGTAACCCGCTCACATTTTCATTTGGGACTTTTGTTGCAGGATTTCTGACCTCACAGTCTTCCTCCTGTTCCATAATTCCACCCTCTTTGCCCCCAAAATAGGAGAGTAATGTTGCATTTTTCTGTTTATTTTGTTTCCTTTGCCTAGGCATGTTGCCACTTAATTATTTGAATTTTGGGCTTGTTGCCACAGTAGGACTCTTGCACCAGACAGGGGAGCTTCCATCCCAAATGTTGGGGTCTTCACAACTTATGGATGTATTAGTTGGGTGGCCTCTGTGAATCGTTCACATGCTCTGGCAAGCTGGATACCCACTCCAAGACCTCTAGCCCAGACCACAATCCGTATACATGGAGGTTAAAGCAAGAGAGATTACCCCCCAATACTGATGGCTGGATCCCCCCACAGATCACAGGCCAGGAGCTGCAACTGAAGCTCCAAAATGGCGTCTGTGCTAAGTCCCCTCAGCCACTTCTTGACCCCATGGGAAGAAGCTAATGAATTCCCCAAATACTGGTCCCAAAGTCCATAGGCCATTAACTTCTCACTTTTTTCTAGGCATATCTGTGTTGATAATTCTGGAATCGCCACAGCAGCTGGTGTTCAGGGTCCCTCTAGCCAGCTGCTGGCCAGGCCACCCTGGGGCTAAAACTGTGACTCAGGCACGCCTGGGCTCCACTCCTAGAGTGCTGTGTTGTCAGTTTCACGAGTGCTGTGTTGTTGGCTCCCAGAGTGCTGCACTGTCAGCTCCCAGAGCACTGCGCTGGCAGTTCCCTGCAGGGCTTCCACACTGTCCTCGGCGGGAGGTTATCTTCTCTGTGTTGTTCTGTGGGTGCTGGAGCTCCAGAAGTTGTTCAGAGTCTCCTTTTACATGATTTTGATGTGTTCTGGGAGGGGACCTTGGAAGTGCTGTTTCTACTCCGCCACCTTGGCTCCTCTGGTATAAAATTTAAAAGTACTCCACATAGAGCTAATTTCTTGTTAATTATCTTTGCTTGTTATTTTGACAATGATCCCCTTATTTTAATTTTATATATCAATTAATAACTTTACTCCTTTTACATAAGAATCACTGTATGATTTCCAAATATACCCATTTCCCTTTGAATATTCCTTTGTAGCAAACTAAATTTTGACTAAAATCCAACCCACAAACTTGCCATGTATTTCTATGTGAATAAAAATGCATACATACATACATACATACATATATACATATATACCTATGTATATATATATATATACATATATATATATATATATAATCTCTCTCTCTCTCTCTCTCTCTCTCTCTCTCTCTCTCTCTCTCTCTCCCTCTCTGTCTCCCTCTCCCTCTCCTTTCCCAATATATTGCCAAATATTAGATTTAGATATAAATTCTGTATGTCTCTAGCCTCAGTCTCACCTCAGGAACTTGAATGAAATGGTAGGAATCATAAAATAATAATGTTCAAGTTGAAGATTGTATGATCCTAGATTATAACATTTATGAGGTTAATAAGGAGACTGCAAGCACTATTTAATAAATGTTTATTGAATTAAATAATCTTAGCCAGTCCACTCATTTTTACATTACCAAATCTGAATTTAACTTTTATTTATTGGAGCATCCCCAGAACCCTAACTTGGTTGAATGGAATCAGGGAATAACTTTGCATGCTCAAAGGGATGGCTGGGGAAAGAGAATAGCAAGTGCCATTCCCTATTTTGCCTTCCCCCTTTTAAGCAATGATACTTTTGGTATTGATTAGTATTTATATAAAGTCTTTAGGTGTTCCTTGCAAATGTTAACTTATTTGATTCTTGCAAAAGCCCTGTGAGATAGATATTATTACTATCCCCATTTTATTGATTAGGAAACTGAAGTTTAGAGATTTAAAATAGGATTTTAAATAAGGTTTTCCTGATTCCAAGTCCAATAATACATCCACTGTGTCATTTCTCTGTCTGATTCATTATTGAGAAGCTTGCATTGTTAGATGATGACGGGTTCCCTAATTGCTAAGCTAGAAGATTTGATGATTCATTGAATATAGAAAATGGAATAATATTACCTATCTTTGCCCTCTTTTAGGTTGTAAAGCATTCAAAGAATTTCTATACTGAAGATTAGATCTAGGTAGAAAACATCTGCACATTCTCCAAAGGATAACCCTTATAAGTTCATTGAGATTCCCTCTGTACAAATGAGTAATGAAGGAATTTCCCCAAATGGCATAATAAGTAAGAGAATTAGGTGTAGTAGCCAGATGTTTTGATTCAAAGTGGAAAATTTTTTTTCTATTGCTTCATTTTGCAGGTGGTTATTGGTATTACTGACCCTTCCTCAAGACATTAGGTTTTGATTATGTATTCTCAAATCCTGAGTTCATGGTTGTATGATTATATAGATTCTCTACTCATAATGTTTTAAAAGAAGGATAGATCATTGTTCAAGAACCCTATAAAAGAAGACTAGTTAAACTATTGGAAATTAATATTTAAATGAAACTGCGTTCTCTCTGATGGATCTCATTGACACTGGTCAATGATGCATCCCACATCCTCATACATACCTATCCACCCTGGGTAGTACTTGTCCATTTCTTCTTATAAGGCCATCATAGGGAGTCCAACACACATATGTAAGCTCTTTCCTCTAGAGCCTTTGACACTGCATGGTTTCCAAAGAAGCATACAGGCTGTTCATGAATTATCTCTTCTTCTTGCTACATGACTTGTCCATTTTTTTCTGGTCATTTATTAATATTTTAACTTATTTTTAACCTATTTATTTAAATATTTTCATCTTTTATGCAACTTCTGTGAATTTCTTCAAAGATAATCTTATATTTGTCAACATTTTACTTTTGGGGAAAATATTTTGTTTTTATGTCATCCTAAGGTATTTTTCAAGGTATCTCTCCCTTCCCTCATGCAGAAAGCAATCACTTCAAATGGACAATTAAACAAATTTTTTAAAAAGAAGTTCATCAAAATCATCAATACAGTGACAACGTCTGAGATTATAAGTAATTTTTCCACACTCATTATCCCTCCCTTATGCAAAGAAGGAGGAAGGTGAATTCTAATCTAATTCAGAGGCTAGATGGATTACTTGTAACATGTAGATATATGGTACAGTGGATGAAATGCCAGGTATGGGCTCAGGACAACCAGAATTCAAATCCAGTCTCAGATACTTATTAATGTGTTCCTAAATTAGTCACTTAATCTCTTTCCACTTCAAATGTCTCAATTCTAAAATTGGGTTCATAATATTTGCCTCACAAGGTTATTATGGGTTAGAGATAATATTTGTAAAACAATTAGCATTATTTTTCACATATAGTAGGCACTTTATCCTTGTTTCCTTTTCTCTCCTCCTTAAAAAAGACTTTCATGTTTATTGTCTTAGTTTATCCTCACACAGTCCCCATGAATGTATTGTGGCAGATTATCCCATTTTATAGAGGCACAGAAAAGAAGTTCAAGATTTTATTCAATAGCCTCTAGTGAGTGAATTATGGAATAGAGAAGGAAACCTATTTTGGAATTGTATTCTGTCCCCAGATAATTCCCAGGCCCTAGTTTCTATGAATATTAAAACAAACACAAGCAGATTGAATGATGTGACAACAAATATCATTGCACAGAAAAATGTTATAAGCCTGCCAAGTCACAGCTGACAGGCCAGTTATCTCAAGTGAAATGCCAATCTGATGAAAGAAATTATATGGCTCCATGGTATTTTTGTGATAGGATTTGAACTCTATACATTCGGTTCCCAGTTTTTTATGACACGTAAATGGAACATGAATTTGGACAGAAAAATATGAACAATTTTCCCCTACATTTGCCTGATCATCCATATCCTGTCCATGGAAAAGAGGATTGTGGATTTATCTCTTTGTTGGTTCGGAGATAATTATTGATCTGCTGAAGCATCTGGGAAATATGGCATACTTACAGCAGGGGAAAAACCTCAGCAAAGGCCATATGTTCTTCGAGGAGGGGTATGTGTGAATGTATGTGCGTATGCATGTGTGTGTGTGCACATGTACATATGTTTCATTTACTGAGTCCAAAATCATCTTTTATTCATAGAGAATGGGTTATTGTATCTAATTCTATATACCTGGTTCTCACCCTATTAAGATAATTTGATTTGCTAGTTATAGTGAGGAATTTTATGTGGACACTTTCCTGCCCTGAAATCCCAAATATTCTGAATCAATGTAAACAATGTAAACAGGCCTGCATGACTTCAGTCCATGAATCCTATCACAGAGTATTCTTATTCATACTCTGCTACTTCAATCAGGAATTCCTCAGTTACTTAAAGTACTCATTCCACACCTTAGTTGTGCCCTTTGTTAATAAATGCAGAAAAATTAATTAAGAGATCACTATTTCTTCATGTTCTGCTAGAGAATCATATACAGAGCTTCATATTTATTGGGAGTCTAGTTGAAGTTGTAGATGTGAAGTATTCAGTTTCAATTCAGTTTAGAAAATGTTTATGGAATAGTAGATATTTACAGAGTCACTTTACATTTTTTTTTTTGTTTTATGGGTTGGGAGTTGGCATAACATATAGAGTCAAGTATATATGAGATTAAAAATACAGTGTTGGCGTGACTAGGTTGCACAGTGAATGGAACCAGCCCTGGAGTCAGGAGGATAGGAGTTCGAATCCAGCCTCAGACAATTAACACTTATTAACCATGTGACCTTGCGCAAGTCACATAATCCCAATTGCCCTGCCTTCCCCCTCCAAAAAGAAAAATAATATAATGTAATAGAAATGTGAAATAATAGAGACTATTATAGTGCATCTACACTGATGACTCTAAATAATCCCCTTTATGGAGAATTTGCAGGGAAAATAAGGTTAAGTATCACATAAGAATATGAAGAGCTTGAGATCTCCCCTGTTATATGAACTATACAATTGAGACCTAGGATACACTGAATTATTCAAATGTATGCAGGACTCTAAGAATACAAAGACAGAGGTATCATAACAGTATTGGACATCAAGAAACATTACATATGGGAGGGCACTCCCCCACATAATCACTACAAATACCTATAAAAGAATGACTCTAAACAAACTTTAGGGCTACAGAACCCACAAAGAGGCAGAGAGAAACAAATCTCCCACCGAAAACAGCCCAACAGGTGGATAGGAAGGGTTTATAACAGCTCATACTGTTATAAACAGTAGTTATAACAGTGTTATAACAGCAGATACTGGCCCCAAGTGAGCCTGGTGTTTTAGCCTCAGGGTGGCCTGACCAGCCATGGTGAGAGGGACTAAGGGAGAGTAGATCACCAGCAACTGTGGCAGTTTCCAGAATTATCAACCCATAAATGCCAAAGACAAAGTGAGATGTCAGTGTAGACTTTGGGGAAAAGCAGTCTAGGAGTGTGGTCCGACCTCTGCCCCCAGAAGGAGAAACAGCTGCAGCATGCACAGCTGCATGGCTGCTTCAGAGCTCCTGGCCTACAGATTGTAGTGGGACTAAGCAATCATTCTGAGGGGTAATCAATCTTGCTTTAACCTGCTTTGATATGTATTGCTGTCTAGGGTGGAGGTCCTGGAGTGTGTGACTGGTAAGCCAGAGTGTGTGGAGCCTTCAGAGAGGGCAGGCAACTGATAGTTCCCTCAGCTGTGAAAACTCCAGTGATTTGGGACAAAGCTCTCCTCTTTGGAAGCAGAGTTCTATTGTGGCAAAATGGTCAGAAAGCAAGTAATTGAGTGGCAACATGAGCAAGCAAAGGAAGCAAAGAAAACACAGCAATCTGACTTTGCATTCCTTTTTGGGGGACAAAAAGGATCAAAACATGGAATGGCATTAAGACAACTCCAGCACCAAAAATTTCCATGAAAAATGTGAACTGGTTATAGGCCATAGAAGAGCTTAAAAAGTATTTTGAAAACCAAATAAGAGAAGTGGAGGAAAAAAAAGGGAAGAGAAATAAAATATGCAAGAAAATCATGAAAAGTGATTCAACAACCTGACTAAAGAAAATAAGACCTTAAAAATAGAATAATTCAAATGTCAAAAGAGGCTCAAAAAGCCAGTGAGGAGAATGCCTTAAAAAAGCTAAATTTGCTAGATGGAAAAAGAATCTCAAAAGCTCACTGAAGAGAATCATTACTTCAGAATTAGATTGGAGCAAATGGAAAGTAGTGACTTTATGAGAAATCAAGACTCTGTTAAACAGATCCAAACAAATGAAAGAATAGAAGGCAATGTGAAATATCTCATTGGGAAAACCACTGACCTGGAAAATAGATTCAGGAGAGAAAATGTAAAATTATTGTACTACCTGAAAGCCATGATAAAAAAAATGCCTAGAAATCATCCTTCAAGAAATTCTCAAGGAAAATTGTCCTAATGTTTTAGAACCAGAGGGCAAAATAGAGGTTGAAAGAAATCACTGTTCACCTCTTGGAAAAGATCCTAAAAAGAAAATTCCTAGGAATATTATAGGCAGGTTCTGGAGTTCCCAGGACAAGGAGAAAATGTTACAGGCAGCCAAGGAGTAACAATTTGAATATTGTGGAAAGACAATCAGGATAACACATGACTTGGCAGCTTCTACATTGAGGGAGTGAATGGCTTAGGATAAGATATTCTTGAGGTCAAAGGGATCTGGGATTAAAACCAATAATCACCTATCCAGCAAAATTGAGTATAAAGTTTCAGGGGAAAATATGGTCATTCAATGGTATAGAGGACTTTCAAGCATTCTTGATGAAAAAACCAGAGTTGAATAGAAAATCTGACATTTAGATGCAAGAAGTAAGAGAAGCATGAGAAGGTAAGCAGACAACAGAAATCATAAGGAACTTATCAAATTTGAACAATTTATATTCCTACGTGGAAATATGATAATTGTAACTTATGAAACATTTCTCAGTATGAGAATAGTTGAAGGGAATTGAAATATATATGTCTATATAGGAGGGTATATGGGCATATGAATGCATATACAAGTGTGTATATATTTGTACGGGTATACATACACAGAGGGCACAGGACCAATTGCATAGGAAGGGATGATACTTAAAAGGTGAAATTGATTGTTGAGAGAGGACTATAATTAGAGGAGATGGGGAAAGACAGAATGGGGTAAATTATCTCATATAGAAGAGGTAAGGGAAAACCGTTATAATTGAGGGGAAGAATAGGAAGGCAGAGGGGAATGGGTCAACATTACTCTCATTGACTTTGGCTTAGGGAGGGAATGACATACACACTAAATAGCATATCTCACCCTACAGGAGTGTAGGGAGGAAGGGGATGAGAGGCTGATGATGGAGGGGAGGGCACGTTGTGGGGAAAGAAAGTGAGAAGCACACACTTTTGAAAAGGGACAGGGTCAAAATAGAGAATAAAACAAGTAGGGGGAGGGATAGAAGGGAGGGAAATATAGTCAGTCTTTCACAATATATCCATTATGGAAAAGTTTTGTGTAGCTACATGTATGTATATATGTGTGTGTATGTATATATGTATATGTATATATACACACAGATATATAAATGTATATATGTAAATATTATAGTTATATTATTTATTACATATAATTATTATTTTAAATGCAAATGGGAAAGAATATATACAACCACTGGGGTATATAGATCCATCTTACCCTACTGGAAAGTTGGATAGGGATGGGGGAGGATATAAGAGAGAGCAAATTGAGGGAGGGGGTATACAGTGGGATCACTATTTTCAGGTAGTGGGTAGGGGAAAAATGGAGAAAATTTGTCACGCAAAATCCTATGGAAATGAATTATGTAAACTAAAAATAAACATAAAGTTTAATTAAAAAAAGAAACAATAAATCTAATTGAAGGAGGGTTATTTATGTATTCAAATTGCCATGATGTGAGATAGTGAAATAATGACAAAACAAATATCCAGTTGTAGTGCTCTGTGAAATAAGAAGTGGACCGACATTATTTCCAGTGGTAGAAATCATAGAAGACTTCAAAGTTGGATCTTAAAAATAGGAAAGGGTTTCAATAGATGCCAGAGAATTCATTTCAGGAAGGAGGAAACTGCATGTAAATGTATAGATATTGGAGAGTGTATGGTCAAAATGGATCATAACAGTTAATCCCATCCAGATCCAACATGAATACCCATAGAGGAGTAATTATAAATAAGACTTAAAGGTTGGTTGATCACTTATTATGGGGTACATTAAATGATAGAATATCTTTATATTGTAGTCAGTAATCATTTGAAGTCATGGGATATTCATGAATTAAGGTGTGATGTGATGATTTTTTTTTTTTTTTGGCTTTTTGGAGGGCAATTTGGGTTAAGTAACTTGCCCAAGGTCACACGGCTAGGTTTTTGTGTGTGCGTTAAGTGTCTGAGGTCGGATCTGAACTCAGGTCCTTCTGACTCCAGGGCCGACGCTCTACTTACTGCGCCACCTAGCTGCCCCGATGATATGTTTTTTTAAAACACACACACACACACACACACACACACACACACACACACACACACACACACACACACACACTGGACCTGTAATTTCATTAGTTTAGGGACCTCTGTAATGTAAATGGAATAATAAGATCTTCCCCACCCATTAATAGTCCTCAAGTGCTTGGTTAGGGAGAGGCTTGATTGTAGGCAGGTTTTCACACCTTTTGGTACTAAGTTGATTAGGCACTGAGTCACAAGGCTTGTTATGCCTTCTGGCTCTGAGAAGCTAGCTAGCTAGCTAGCTAGCTAGATATAGATATAGATAGATATATAGATAGATATCAATATAGATATAGATATAGATCTGGATCTAGATCTAGATATGTATATATGCTCTGAGCTGGTATTTTGCTTTGGGGGTTCTCTTATGAGAAGGAAAACTTGATTTGTTGGTCGAGACTCTGAGTAGTCATATATTCATTGCCCCCTGATTGCTCAGATGTAAAGGCTCTCCCATTCCAGTGGTATATTTAAAATGTATAGCAAT
The DNA here is from genome assembly GCA_011680675.1 of Gymnobelideus leadbeateri. Taxonomy (NCBI): domain Eukaryota; kingdom Metazoa; phylum Chordata; class Mammalia; order Diprotodontia; family Petauridae; genus Gymnobelideus; species Gymnobelideus leadbeateri. The sequence continues at coordinate 149,858 of WOXC01009026.1, read as the reverse complement.
ATTGCTTTGATTCAGACAGAGTCGTGTTTGTTGGTCTTTATGCTAATTTATCTACTCATATTTTCTCTGATGTTCAGGGTGCTGACCTTTCTCCTAAACTAGTGAATGTAATTAAAAGTAGGATTGTTAAGCCCTTTTTGAACAGTCTTTCCTAGAATAGCAGATCAAAGAACCTGTGCTAGCAATTCATCCTGGATGTGCAAGGGTACTTTCTTTTACAACCTCCTGATGAGGAAACACCCTATACCAAGGCAGATCTGTATGTGGTCCACAATTTATAGCATTAAGGAGTTTCCTGGGAACTAAGAGGTTAAAAGACTCACTCAGCATTATGCAGCCAATTCTGTATATTTTAGAGTAAAGACTTGAAACCAGGGCTCCTTGACCTGACTATTTTGCTAAAAGCTATATCATGCTACTGCCATGAGATTACTTCAAAGATTACATCAAAAAATTAGAAAAATTGAATGTACAGCAGTATAAAAGATAAACTCCTGAGGGTGTTAGAGATACTAAATCTAATTAGTTAGCACTTACAATAGTCTATTGGAAAAAGGATGCAATTCTGAATTGCTCTATACCCTATAGTTAATTTAAAAAAATAAACACTGCTTAGATTTTATGATTCTTTAAGTACAACAGTGAAATATTGTCCAGTGGAAAATTCCTGAAGCATGGATCATGAGGATACTTTGGATCCAAGTCTCTTTAGGGGTCCAGATATCTATCAGTAGCCTTCTGCCCTTCTTGATCCATAGGGAATAGAGAGTCTCTGGGGGTAGAGTATGTGCTCAACAGTTTTGTTTAAATGAGTTAAAAATGTAGAGTACAAAAGTCCAACTTCCCATTTAACAATTAAGAAACTGTAAAATATACAACAATGATGGGAAAGCACTGATTGGATTGGTTATGGGCCTACCAGGTAATGTGTGTATGTTGCTTGTGCCTTGTACTTAAAGACTATATAAGGGAAGTCATCCTAACAATAGAACTGTCCAAAAAATGAATAAGCTGATTTGAATAACCCTAAATGTTAGAATGATTTTCATTACACCAGGTTTAAATTCATCTATTTGTAATTTTTGGTGTCTAATATCAACCCATTTTTCACTAATGCTGCCCTTTGAGACCAAAAAGGACAACTATAATAAATACTATCATGGCATGCTGATTCTCTGGTTGCCTCCCCAGTCTATGTAAACAGTATCACTGATTAAAGTACAGTTGTCATTGCCTTATTTTTAGTCATTTTGTTCAGTTGTTATTTAGTAGTGTCTAACTCTTTATGTTCCAATTTGGGGCATTCTTGGCAAAGATACTGAGTGGTTAGCCATTTTATTCTCTAGCTCATTTAATAGATGAGGAAACCAAGGGGAAGAAGGTTAAGTGACTTACCTAGGGTCACATAGCAACTACCTATCCAAGGACAGATTTGAAATCAGGAAGATGCATCTTCTTGACTCCAGACCAGGTGGCTCTATCCACTGCACTGCTTAACTGCCCTCATTTCCATATTTTCTTTCCCTAAATGCTTATCCTTTTCCTGACTCCCTCTAATCCTCAGCTGCTTGGACTAGCCAGTGTCAAACTCAAATATGAACAAGGGGCACTGATACATAGTGAGCCCTACGGTACACATATTGACTTAGATTTGAAATGTGATATTTTTGTTTTATTGTATTTTCTTCATTTTGTTAAATAGTTCTTTTTAATCATTAAATATTTCCTTTTTTTCTTTAATCCAATTTCACTGCACTTGGGAATGTCAGGGCCAAAGTGGCCCACAGGGCATATGTTTGACACTTCTGGTTTAAATTATTTCAACACATCTTATAATTATATGGCCTAAAAACTTTTTTTTTATAATTTCAAACATTCCTTCCACATTCTCCTTTTCACTGAACCTGGGCTCACCATATTACCTCCTCAGAAACTATATTTCCTTGTAAATCTTTTTGGTGGTGTCAGCCTCTTGTCCCATTCCTTCTAAATCAAAGGGCCAAGAGGAGACTTAAATATGCTTCTTATTTTCATTATTACCACTTCCAGACCATTATTATACTAACATTACTCGTTGTAATATATGAACTAATTGTCAAATTTTAAGTGTGAGAATTTACACTTTTGAAATCACCTAAAACTATAAATCAGAGATTTATTGTTTTCTTCATTTTCTAGATTTAGAAATTGATATAAGAAATTTTAATGTGGATTAAACTTCAAATATTTCGATGGGTGTATTAAAAAGTCAATGGTTAAACATTTACCAGCACAACTTTGATTAAAGATACATACACACATACACGTATAAAAATATGAAAAGAGAGACCAACAGAGAGACAAAGAGTATTTCAATATAATTGATTTTCTTTGTCATCATATGAATTTTATTTGAATCACTGGGAAATATATTCTGGCAAAAGATTCCATATCCTTCATCAGAGTGAAAAGTTTTCCATGACTCAAAAATACAAGAAATTATCTAGATACATTTAAGGCATATTTATTCATTGATGATAGACAATTTATTACTAGCTGGGTCAGTATCTTCAGACAGATTCATTATTTTCTCTCTAGGTTTTGCCATCTATTATGTGTTGTTAATAATATCTGTTGTGACCTACTATATGAAGATCAAATTAAATAACACAGGACCTTGAATATCACAGGCCCGTAATAAATGTTGAAGAAATGGATGTATTCATACATGGATGCACTCTTACAAGAATGAATGATACATGTAAATGCACACATACATGCATACAAACATACATGTACACAAATATGTGTAGGTATATGTGCCTGCATATAAAACCATGCAAATATGAGGAATTTTTATTTAGTTGTGGCTTATTGTATTGGTAGAGCTGTGAGAATTCCTTGTATAATAATAGCTAGTATTTATATAGTGCTTTAAAATTTGTGATTTACTGTATGACCCTGTTACCCTGCCATAATGTCTAAATCACATCATTGTATTTATATCTTTCATGTAATATGACATCTCCGCAAACCTCTTTTTAAAGGTAGGACATCCAGATGGAAAAATGCTATAATTATTTATAAATGCAAATTTATATATATATATATATATATATATATATATATTTCCAACAAGGGGAACCCAATCAAGATTTTTTATTTACCTGGAAAACACTTCCTCTGGGGGCTCTAATTATATTTTGATGTTGGTCAAAGTTTCAAATAAAGGTTTCGAACATGTAGCACTACCAACTGAAGCAAATCCAATCCAGGTGAAATAGAGGTATGGAGTAGAATAACAACATTGACCAGTAGGTGGTATGTGGGTACCCTGAAGGAGGAGTTGAAGAACTTAAAACAATTGTGTCTGATCCACAGTTTTGCCTACTACTATTCCTAGTGACTAATATTGATCATTCCAACAATCAACTAGATTCTAGACTAACACAAAGTAGAAGATGCTCTAAGTTGTGTATAAAGGGCAGTACATTTGGAAAAAAAGGATCAATATGATGGTTGTCATGTATGGAAAGTACAGCTCATATTGCATTACTTTTCACTCTGTTGCCAAAGCAACAAATATCAGAATTAAAAGCTCAAGCTGTTGTTACCTTTGAGGGTCTTTTGAGTTTATAGGATGAAATTAGAAAAGTATCGGACCTTTTTATTTTCAGGAGACCCATTTGAATTGTTGAAGTTGTATGCCATTTTCTGTATCTCTTTCAACCAAGTATGCTATGCAATCAATTTGCTTAAATGGTGGATGCACATGCCAAATCTAATTATGCCTTATCTCACAAAATCATTAATCATTTTTACCCATTATTCATTGACTACCAAGAGCTACTCCTGCCTTTGGTGCATGAAGCTTCAATATGAATTAGAATGACATGTATATAAGTGACATTTATGCTTGAAATGGACTTTGTGATATTTCTAAGTTAGATGAAATATTCTTGGCAAGAAAACGTGTAGTATGTTTCATGTGGTACTCCTCATAATCCATAAATAATAAAAATCATTTTCAGGAGACAATAATGAGGTCAGTGACTGTATTCATTATGCTTTTAATTAGCACAGCCAATGGAAAATAGAGTCAATCTGCAACAACGTAGCAGTATCTCCAAGCACACCATATAGTGATTACTTGGAAAATATTGAGAATGTCAATGGGAGGCAAGAAGCTATGAAGATCAATTTGCCTTATTTATGAGGTTAAAACAAATAGGGGGTGAAGGTTAGGTCCTACCACTGACCATTTCCCTCTGATTATAAGATCACATGAGTCATGGACATTTTCAAAAGTATTTCTTTCTCAAAGAAGAACACCTAGCAAAACATTAAAACATTGCTCATATGAGAAATATCCAGTGATATTTTTTTTGTACAGTATATGGACATGTGATTTCATTAGTTCAGAGAAGTCCTGGTAAGGAAATATCTATCAGTACAATCTACTAGATCACACATTATGAGACAATTTATGATATTGGTCAGTCAGCAAGATATGCTTTGAAGTCATGTAAATGGTGTCTATTTGTCAATAGAGTCTATTTCCATGAATCTGTGAAAATTTAGATCACAATGAATAATAAGCACTAACTTCATCATCATTTCAGCATAAAATTATTATTAATGCTAATCAGAAATTATTCAATTTATACTCTTAGAGAATTTCTTGGGTCACAGAAAAGTTAAATAACTCATCCAGATCATTCAAACAGTATTTGAATCAATCTCTTTCAGATTTTTGGTCTGGCTCTCTATACACTAAATCATGTGACCTCTCTCAATAAATAGTCACCCATAGGCATTAGATCTGGATAGAGGCTCATCTGGTGCCCTGAAAAAACCTGGTCCAATATCATTATGTTAACGATGAAGAAATTGGAGCCCAGAGAGATGAAACAATTTGTTCAGTGTCATATACCTAGTCATAAACATGGAACTAGAACCAGGTATTATACTAGATTTACATAGAGCTGACCTAGGTTCCAATCTCAGGTTTGCAACTTACCACTCATGTAACTTGGTGAAAGTTAATTAACCTCTCTGGGCTTCAGTTTTTCTCTTGGGTAAAATGGAAAAGTTGAGTTAAATTAACTCAAAGTCCCCTTTCCAAATGAAAATCAAAGACCCTGCCATATTCTGATTCATGAGCAAATTCTATTTTCTTGATCTAATGTTTCCTTCTTTGGCTGGTCATGCTTAATATACTTCCACTTCTCATATCTCTGTGTCTGTTTCTCTCTCTGTCTCCATGTATCTCTCCCTCTCTATCTCTTTCCAACTATAGTAATTCTTCAATACTGTTCATATTGTCCTCTTGAAACTTTTCCATAACAATCCAGTCTATCAACCCAGTATATATATCCAGTATATGTCTTCTCTATCCAATAAATTCTCAGAGTGCTAATTATTAATATAACTAGTTTGAGCAGTTACCCAAGAGCAACCTTAAAACACCTCTAGATAGAAAATTTGAAACTCAAGGAATTGTGGAACTGAATATTGTAAACTAAAAGTAACCAGACAAATTAATAAAGAAAAAAAAATCCCTTGAAAAGTTTTATTGCTATTTACCTTCCATATTATTTAACTATTAATAAACTTACATTTTGGTTCCCTAATAAGAATGTAAGTTACTAGAGGTTAGGGACTTTCCCTTACCCTTCTCTTGGATTCTTCTAAGTACTATTACAAGGTCTTATTCAAATTAATCACTTACTAAATATGTCAAACATAAGCTTTTCCATTACAGTTAGCTGATATTCAATTTTCCCTTCCCTTCAGTGTACACTGATATGAATACTAAGATATTTCAATGTGGAAGGGGAATGGAGAATTAGGCAAAAAGATTCACCGCAGTGTTCTGAATGCTGCGACTAAGATAGAAAATCAAGGTAGTCTTTGGAGTAGTCAGTTTTTTCTTCCCCATTGTTTGTGCCCTTCCAGCAATCTCAGTGTTTTAACATAAATTGGATGGCAATGATCACTAATGTCTGTACTTTAAAATGCGTCTATACTTGCCATAACTCTTGAATACTTGATTTATCATAATTTTCTAAAAGGGTATTCATTACATATTGAACAAATGATGGGATGAGACAAAATCAACAATAACCAAAAAAAATTAGGTCAGGTGGTTTGGCCATGTCTTGTGGTAAAGGTCTGGAGAAGGCAATTACATTGAGATGATTTCTCATCTCCCTGTATAAACCTTATGTTGCTTTTTTCAAGCATACTTATCACAATAGCCACCCCCAGAGCAGTCATATACCCAGCTGGAGAGGATCATCATTGGATAGAATAAAGTGAACAAAAGCATATTTTAGGGAAGGTCAAAATGACAGAAGGTCAAGAACTATGGAGGATATACTGGGAACCATGTTCACCCACACACAAGAAATGGAATGAAAAGAAATATCTCTTAAAAGAAAAAGAAATGGAACACCATTCCACACAGCTTAGTCAGGGCATAAAATAATTTAATTAAAGCACTAAAAGAAACTTCCAAATAATTCAGGTCATCACTTTACCCAGTGAATAAATCCCTTCAACAATATTGTCAACAAACAGATCAGCAGACACAGGGATGAAATCAGGTATTGATATTAGCTATTGCTCCAAAAGATAGTGATGCACATATGAGATTTTAACAATACTTAACACATACTGTTTGGATACATTTATATCCAAACAGCATACATAATATAGCTATTATATAGAAAACACACAACTCCATATGGATTCGGAATTATCCAGCTATATATATATATATATATATATATATATATATATATATATGTGTGTGTGTGTGTGTGTGTGTGTGTGTGTGTGTGTGTGTGTGTGTGTGTGTGTATACAGAATAAACTCCATATATATACCTATATATGTATATATATATATATATGGAGTTTATTCTGAGAGCACTTCTCTGTTCCTGTTTTTCATGTTTCTTGAGAATGCCCTCGTAGGGACAATGATATAAGTAAAAAAAACAGCAAAAAATACAGAGCATGCCTCACTTGTTGTGGGATAGAATAAAAATTTCTCATCAGGAAGGAAGACTGTCACAGGAACAAGGTTTGAAAGATCAGTCAGAATGTCATCATTTAACCAACCATGTTGATACTATGCCTTTGAGATACAGAGTTATAGATCTGTCTATCATATGACTAATTTGGGTTTGAAGGTTTGAGAAAATAAGGAATTATGATCTAAAATAACCTATTTTTATCTGTACATATATGTGTGTGTGGGAGAGAGAGAAAGAGATAGAGAGAGGGAGGGAAAGAATAATGGTTATGATTACTAGCATTATTTCTAGACTTTTTCAAAAATATGTAGTACATGAAATTTAGACCCTTTCTTCGATCTGTTCTTTTATGTGCTTTTTCCCCCTCTTCTGTTAGGCCACTTTCATTCTTTTAGTTTTCACACTTCATATTATTAATGTGAGCAAGTTGCATGTATAACTCTACATAAATGAAAACTCCAATTTATCCTGTATGTATCTTTTCTTCCATAGGGTTTTTTTTTATTTTCCCCTCTTATTAAATTATGAGTTCCTTGAAGGCAGGGACTAACTTTGGCCTTTAATTGCATCTCCAGTATTAAGCACAGTGGGCACATAGTAAGTGCTTAATAAATATTTATTGAATTCCTAATTTTGGGGCTTCTCAGAAACCTCCTCTCTGTGAAGACCAGAGGGTTACAAAACAATTGTATTATTCTCTTCTATTTCTAACTTTCCATCCAATCTTATAAAAATTTTTGTTTGTTAGTTAGTGATCTCAAATATTAAAGTAACGCTGTTATGAACCTGACAAGATTGGTGCCTTTTGTTTCAATAGAGTACTACATTCAAAATCTGAAGCTCATTTGTAGTCACTTCTGGCAAATCTGCATGATAGAGTGGAGGGGAAGGATGTGGTTTTTAGTACTGATATAATCATATAGAGTTTATCTAATATACCATAGACATATGAAATCAAATGTTTATCTCATTTGCAAATGACTATTTGCTAATGATGTATAGTATTTTTGTTGAATGAATGTGAAAATGGTAAAAAAAAAAAAGGATAATAAATGTTGCTATTAGGATTAAGGACAGAAAGGTTAAGGGATAAGAAGTGAAAATTAGAAGATGGATAATGAGCTAAAACATGAATGATGTTAAATGAATACTGCCATATCACCTGTAAGTACTCCACCATGAAAATAACTTACTTCTAAAACATATAAAATCGAGTGTATCTTACTCCCTGCAGAAAATATCATGTACACATAGAAATTCTCTAATTAAATTCACATATGATTTAATTCAAGAATTCAGCTATTATCTAAATTTGATTGTTTGCAAAATTTGTCTATTTAAAAATACTTTTAAGAACCAGTAGTTGTATAATCATTTTTTCAACTATGTCTAACTCTTTGTGACCCAATTTGAGGTTTTCTTGGCAAAGATGGTTTGCATTTTGTTTCCAGCTAGTTTTATTGATGAGGAAACTAAGGTAGAGTTAAGTGACTTGCCCAGGGACATACAGCTAGTGTTTGAGGCCATAACTGAACTCACAAAGATGAGTCCACCTGCCTCCAGACTAGCATTACATCTAATGTGCCACCTAACTGCCCAAGATGATATTATTGTTGAAATTACAAGATGTGTTTAATATTCCTACTTAATTTTTTTAAATTTTTCATCATAATAAAATATATTGTTCAATTTAATTCTCAGGATACCTTGAATTTTGAATATTTAAAAATAAAATAAATCTTAATTAAAATATACTTCCTATAGTTTTAATCCTGAATAGTTGAGGAATATGTATTCAAAGAAAACCCAAAATATTTGAATAGATTAAAGGGATAAAAATGTCTGGATAAGAACTTTCACTGAGGTGGGAAGGTTGTGTATGATACGACAAACAGGAATGTGGCAAGAAAATTATTTATTTGGTAATAGAAGTTCAATTTTTTTCTTAAAGCAAGATTATGTTTCTTATGTTCCATTTTGTACGTCACAGACATTTATATGCCTCTTCTGCTGAGCCTAACCTTTTCCTGATTACAACCATTGTGCAATTGCTTGCTCAGATTCCAAGGTATGACAGAGCCTGCTTTGTTCCCATTTCTTATGTGCATACAGCTGCACCAACATTCAGTTGGAACTTACTAAAAACAAAAAAAAACAAAAAACAAAACAAAACAAAACAAAAAAAACCTAAGTGGCATTTAGGAAGACGTTTTCTTCCAGTGGGTAAATATGCCTATCCAAAGAAACAAAATATGCACAAAATAAATATATTTAAAAAATGTTACAACCATTCCAAATTTGTCTACTTCCAACGAGAGGTTCACAATATGGTGATACATAGTAAAAAATGTATCATATACCATCTCTGAAGAAGAAGAAATAAATTCATTAAAAATACCCTAGGGCTAAAGATTACCTACTACAGAGGATAGGGTAACAGAATTCCACACAGAACAGCAAAGTTAAGGCTGAAGAACTTTGTAACAGGCAAAGTAAGTGACACAATATTTTTGTTTATTCCTTATTCTGCATGCTCCTCTACACCATCATTATATTTGGCCCTTGAAAACAGTGAGTAGAGACTTTTAAAAGAGGTACCTCTAAAATAGAAGATTTTAAGGCCTACTTTTCTGTTCTTACTTCTCACTCATCACCAGACTCCCTAAATAAAACCCTTCCTTTCCTGTCAAATTAATTTCTTTCCTGTATTTATTTCACTTTACAACCACATCACCTTTATATATGCAAAGACAAATACAAATATGTATTTGTGTATGTATATATATATACATATATGTATACATATATATATATATACACATATATATATATATTCACACACACATCGCACATTCCTGTTTCTATATATTTGTTCATGCAGTTTACCTCTTCTGGAATACCTTAATTTACAATGAATCTTCTTTTTTGTAAACCAATTGATAAGTATTATCTATAGCTATATTTATTTATTTATTTTTTTTTTATTTCTACCTATCTATACATGTAAGGGTTAAGCAAGAAAATTCCCTGATTAATTTCATGAACTGTAGAACTACAGAATAGTGGAATTTAGGATTTTAATTTTTTCTGTTAAGGAGGGAGATGCGTTTACAATTTCTGGACTTCTGGAATATTAGTTATACCAATGTTGAATAAATTGTTTGGCTCTGGAATTTTTTAATGCTCTATGGAGGGAGAAGCCTTGGCCATGAAAGTAAGGCTCCCTCCTGATCAGATAAGTCTAGAAGTGGCTGAGTAAACTGTTTGGCCAATATAAATGAAAACTATTCTTCAGGATGTGGCAAAAGGCTTGCTTTTATCCTTCATAGGAAGATACTATTAAAATCCCAGAGACTCCTCACCCTGATGCCTATTATTTTGATGTGAGAACTCCCTTAACAGTAATGCTAACCAACAGTAAAATACTGCCACGGGGGACAGCTAGGTGGCACAGTGAATAGAGCACTAGCCCTGGAGTCAGGAGGTCCTGAGCTTAAATCTGGCCCCAGACACTTAACACTTACTAGCCATGTGACCTTGGGCAAGTCACTTAACCCCAATTGCCCTTGCAAAAAGCAAAAATTAAAAAAAAATATATACTTCCGTGATATTCTCAAAGTACTTTGCATATGTTGTTACCTAATACTAAGAATATCTATGGGGTAGGTATTATTATTCTCATTTGGAAAATGAATAAATTAGTACTGAGCATGGATAAATGATTTCCCCAGTATCATAGGTCTAGTTAGCATCTAATCTTGATCAATCTCATGATACATATCTGTCCTCTATTTTCCTAAACATGAAAGTGAAGACAATTTTATTTCACTTGTGCAGATATTGTCTAAATTTAATTTATGTTACTATCATTCAATCATTTCCTATATTCTCCACTTATTATATTAAAAAAAAAACTTCCGGGGCGGAGCCAAGATGGCGGAGAAGAAACAGCTCTTCCAAGCCTCTCTGCCCCCAGATTCCCCACAAACTATGTAAAAAAGGACTGTGAACAACTTCTGGAGCCCCAGCACCCACAGAACGACACAGAGAAGTTAACCTCCCGCTGAGGACAGCCCAGCAGCCCTGCAGGAAGGACCAGCGCAGCTGTCTGGGAGCCGGCAGCGCGCAGAGCTCAGGAGCCAAGTGAGCCCAGGTCCACGTGAGCCGAGGTTTTAGCTCCAGGACGGCAGGGCCAGCAGCCTGCTGGAGGAACCCCAGAACACCAGGAGCTGTGGCGATTCCAGAATTATCAACATAGACATGCATAGGACAAAGTAAGAGGTTAGTGTCCTATGGAATTTGGGGCCTGTATTTGGGGAATGCGTCAGCTCCCTCCCCTGGGGGCTAGAAGCCGCTGAGGAGATACGCCATTTTGTAGTTTTCAGAGGCAGGTCTGGCTCCCAGCCTACAAATCGTGGGGAGATCCAGCGATCAGTCTTGGGGGGTAATCGCTCTTGCTTTAACCTCCCTGGATCTGGATTGTGATCTAGGGTGGAAGTTGTGGGTGGGTTTACAGCTTGCCAGAAACGGAAGTTGCCCCCCACACGTTCGGGACGAAAATTCCTCTAGCTGGCCTTAAAGCCATAGTGTGGCAACAAGCCCAAAAGTCAAGCAATTAAGTGGCAACATGCCAAGGCAAAGGAAACAGAAAAATGCAACCCTAGACTCCTATTTTGGGGGCATAGAGCGGGAAAAGGACTGTGAGGTCAGAAGTCCTGCTCCAAAAGCCCCAGGGGAAAACATGAGCGGGTTGCAGGCCATAGAGGACCTTGAGAAGGACTTTAAAAATCAAATAAGAGAAGTGGAGGAAAAATTGCAAAGAGAAATGAGAAGGATGCAGGAAAAGTATGAAATGAGGGTCAACAGCCTGACTGAGGAAAACAACACCTTAAAAAATAGACTAACTCAAATGGCAAAGGAGGCCCAAAAGGGCAATGAGGAGAAGAATGCCTTAAAAAGTCGAATTTGCCAGATGGAAAAAGAATCTCAAAAGTTCACTGAGGAGATTCATTCCTTCAGAGTTAGACTGGAGCAATGGAAGCTAATGACTTTATGAGAAATCAAGATGCTGTTAAGCAGATCCAAACAAATGAAAGATTAGAAGGCAATGTGAAATATCTCATGGGAAAAACCACTGACCTGGAGAATAGATCCAGGAGAGACAATTTAAAAATTATTGGACTACCTGAAAGCCATGATCAAGGAAAGAACCTAGAAATCACCCTTCAAGAAATTCTCAAGGAAAATTGCCCTGATGTTTTAGATCCAGGGGGCAAAATAGAGGTTGAAAGAATCCACCGATCACCTCCTGAAAAAGATCCCAAAAAGAAAACTCCCAGAAATATTATAGCCAGGTTCCAGAATCCCCAGATCAAGGAGAAAATACTACAAGCAGCCAGGAAGAAACAATTTCAATATTGTGGAAACACAATCAGAATAGCACAGGACCTGGCAGCTTCTACACTGAGTGATCGAAGGGCATGGAATATGATATTCCAGAGGGCAAAAGAACTGGGAATGAACCCAAGGGTCACCTACCCAGCAAAACTGAGTATTTTGTTTCAGGGGAAAATATGGTCATTCAGTGGAATAGAGGACTTTCAAGCATTCTTGAGGAAAAAACCAGAATTGAATAGAAAATTTGACATCCAGACACAAGAAGCAAGAGATGCCTGAGAAGGTAATCAGGGAAAAGAAATCAAAAGGAACTTATCAAAGTTGAACTATTTACATTCCTATATGGAAAAGCAATAACTGTGACTGATGATATCTTTCTCACTATGAAAATAATGGAAGAAGGGGGTGTGGTCATATGAATACATATGTGAATGTGTGTGTATATGGTTACAGTTATATATGGATAGAGGGCATAGGTTGAATTTGTTGGGAAGGGAGAATACTCAAGGGATGAAATTATGAGGTGAAAGAGGAAAGTGGCAAGAGGAGATGGGGAGAGACAGGGTAGGGTAAACTATCCCATGTAGAAGAAGCAAGGGGAAGTGGTTGCAAAGGAGGGGGAGAATAAGGAAGGCTAAAAAGGCAAAACCACATTCACATTGAATTTGGTTCAGGGAGAAAATGACATACATACTAAATGGGATATCTCAACCTGCAGCAGGATAGGGGGAAGGGGGATGAGAGGAGGGATGATGGATGGGAGGGCATCCTTGGGGGGAGGGGAGGTTGGAAGTACCCACTATAGAAGAGGGACAGGATTATGTAGGGAATGGACCAGGTGGGGGGTGGGATGAGTGGGAGGGAATTATAAGCAGCCTTGTACAATATATCTACTATGATAATGTTTTGCATAGCTAGACATGTACAACATATACTGAATTACTTATCTCCCAAGAAGGAATGGGTGACAAGGGAGGAAGGAAATGGATCTGAAATTTGAGGTCGTAACATTAAATGTTTCAAATATATATAAATATTATTAGTAATACTCTTTCGCTTGTAATAGGGAGATAAGATGTGCAGGCATTGGGACACAAAGATTCACCTTCCTCTAATGGAAAAGTCGATGGGGGTATGGGAGAAGGTATGGGAGAGAGCAGATTGGAGGAAGTGATATCTTGTGGGACTACTATTCTGGGAGGTTGGGTAGGGGAATAATGGGGGGAAAATGATTGTAACTCAAAATCTGGCGGAAATGAATGATGTAAAACAGAAGTTAATAAAGCATTTGTTTAAAAAAAAAAGAAAAAAAAACTTCCTAAATTGAAGAAAACCTCATCCTGTTTGAAAAAAGACCTTTCATTGCCATCCTATCCACTGTTATGAAACCAACAACTCCCTTCCTTTCTCCCCCCAAAACCAAACCCATTTACTCTGATATCCATAATATATGAATACTCAACTTTCTAGCTATACATTTTATGAGCCTTGTGTTGCATTGGTGTCACTAAAGATTTTGTCAGCATTTTTTTTTTTAAGTAATTGGGGTTAAGTAATTTGCTCAAGGTTACACGGCTAGTCATTATTTATGCGTGGGTGCTCATTTTCTGAGGCCGGATCTGATCTCGGGTCATCCCAACTCCGAGGCCGGCGCTCTTACTCACTGCACCACCTAGCCGCCCCTTTAGGGCAATTGGGGTTAAGTAACTTGCCCAAGGTTACATGGCTAGGTTTTTGTTTGTGTGGATTAAGTCTCGGAGGCCGACTCAGAACTCAGGTCATTCTGACTCCAGGGCCGGTGCTCTATTCACTGCGCCACCTAGCCGCCCCCTTGTCAGTATTTTTTAAATGATGATACAACAATTTATTATTAATTTATGTTGCATAATATTCAGGATATAACTAGCAAACACCCATATTTAAACTTTTATAATTGCTTAATGGATGTCAATCATAATACTATATTTTAATAACTCCTTTGGATTATGGGTTTCTCTGCAAATGGACCAATAATAAACATGTTCTTCATTGAAATATTTATGTCATTATTCATAAGTATAAATACTAAGCATTGAACAATTATAATCATACACTTACTTGTCAACATATTTGCAAATATTACAAAGAAGCAAAATTAGGCTTGATGTCATTTAAGTCTTTCTTCATTACAATAGGAATACCTCGAGAGGTTTTGGGTTCCTCCTCATTGGAGGTCTTCAGTAAAGTCTCAATGAACACTTCACAGACATGCTAAAATTGGTTCATTACTTTCCTGTATGAGTAGGATAGATGATTGTTAAGGTCCCTTACAACTCTAAATTTGTTGAGTTAGAAGGTTGGTGATGAAAGCAAAGAATCTTCCAATTAATTGTTCTAAGAGAAAATGTTTCAGGTATTTATCTTTTATATACTCAAATTTAAGAAATCCCTGGTTAATATAACCAATTGATTATTATTTCATTTCTTTTTCTCTTTATAATAAAGGTCATATTAAAAACATCAATTAACCCAAGAAACACTTTATCTCCATTTTTGAAAACCATGAAAGATATAGTTCAACTTTTCAAGTAATGACTAACTCATTTATGAAAAAAAATCTATTGAAAATGCGAATATTATTTTCCTTCAGTATTTGATGGCATTGATTTCTGAACACAATCATACAGAATATCAACATTCCTATGCTACTTCATAAAGAATAATATTCAACACAATTTAAAAACTGGAGTTCTAAGAACAAACTAAAATTAATAAATGCCTTCTCATTTACTTTCACATTACCATCATTCAAAAATGTTACTCATTTGTTTCAGTTCAATTCGTGGATATTTAATAAATAATATGTACAACACAGTTTATAATATACAACATGACCCCATTTCCAAATATGTTACATATATTTTCCAAATATAGTTTACATATGGTTTTCTTTTTTTATGCAATCTTTCTTCTGCCAAATGGGACTTCTTGCCCTTTATCACACATAACACTTCATCTCTTGTCTCAATGTATGTGCATTGGTCATCCTCCATATCTGGTATACACCCCAAACTTATTCCTGCCTCCTAATATCCCTTGTTTGTATGGTTTTTTTTGCCATTTTCTTTATGAAAAAATTCTTGATTAATGAATGTCAATCATAATAGTTATCAACTAACAATTTATATTACATTTACTTTATAACCTTGTATTTTCTATATACTTATGTACGTACCCATTATTTCCCCTGATAGAATATCATTTTCTTGAGGGAAATGAATTATTTTTGTCATTGCATCCTTTGCACCTAAAACTATGACTTGAACAAAACTTCTTCTTTATAAATGTTTCTGTAATTCAATTATATAACTAATTTATGATAAGATCCAGGATAGAAGCTATTGGAATACTATGTCCAGTCATCACAGATGGAGAGTGATCATCAAGAGGCTTCTATGCATAACTATAAGCCTTGACTAATTTCCACTTAGAGGCATCCTACTGGGACTTGGCAGAGTCAGTACTGATAGCATTCACATTTCTCCATACTGGAACCATGTTCAGCAGAAGTAGTCCTGAACAACAAGCAGGTTTGCTGCCAGCAGTTAAAAAATATGGACCAGTAGCTGAGCATTGTAATATTTCTGCTTAAGAAGGTAGAATTAATAGAATTTTTTCCAAACTTTTCAACTCTTCTTATCAAGTTTTCAGAATTTTCCCTCAATAAGTGCTGAAGACACACCAGGAAAGGAAATAGAAACATTACATAGAAAGGGGAAAAAATCCATTGTTTCTTCATTCAAATAAGGCTAGGGTAGAAGATTCGGGTGGTAATTGGGAAAGGGGGAGAAGGGAAATATAGTAAGTAAATGCATTCAGTACTTCTCACTGTCCCTACTATATATATATATATATATTGTATAGCATCCTACAAGGTTACCCAACTTACTACTATTTCTTAATGAGTAATTTGGGAATAAATATTGATTGTGGTTTTCAGTATACAACCTATCTGCTCTGTTTATAAAAGCCAAATGTTAGATTCCATTTTGTACTATCAATATTGATGGAGGCATTAGAGCCGTAGCCTATTCCAAAAGACATGAAAGAGTTGCCGGCTGTCTTAAACCCTTATTTAGAAAGTTGGCAATATAGCTAGAGAAATGGTCCTTCCTTGTGGCAATGTGATTTATAACCTTGACCAAAGAGCAAACACCCTAAAACTCTTCTTACCCATTATTCTTCAGCCTTTACAGGAAGTAAGCTAAAGATTATACCTGTACATGGTCTAAACACTGGAGCAAGGCTGCCTAAGAAGACCCTGTTTGGGATTTCTCATTACTTTAAAAGCCTGACATGATAAAATACAATATGGTTGATTTTTAAATTAATATACTCTCATACCTGGTCTACTCTTCTAATGAAGAGTTACTTCTTTTTTTTTCCCCTCAGAATGCATACTTTATTAGGATGTTAAAGGAACATGAAGGATTTAAAAAAAAAAAAAGCAGTATATGCAACAGAATATATATACACACATACCTGCATGGGAACGTTCTAAACAAACTTTTTGCAAAATAGAGCTATAAATATGTATGTGTATATGTATGCATGTGTGTATGTGCATAATACTCACATTGTGTGCAGGGTATTGTTGCTGAATTTTGGTTTTTGTTTGCTTTTTTTTATTGTTTGTTTACTTTTAGTTTGCAGGATTCAATTACATAGATCCTTGAGTTTCAAATTTCCCTTCCCTCCTGCCCCCCACCCCTCACAATGGCATATAGTCCAGTATAGGATCTGCAAATACTTTCACATTAGACATTAGTCAGGTTACAAATGTGTATTGTACTAGATGGAATGAAAAATGGTAAAGAGGAAATAAAACCAAACAATGAAAAGAAAAAGATCAAGTAGTTTGCTTCAATCAGGATTCAGACTCAGTTCTTTCTAGTTCTTTCTCTGGATGTAGGCATCTCTCTTTTTCATGAGTCTTTTGGGATTGACTTATATCACTGCATTGCTAAGAAGAGTCCAGTCAGTCATAGTTGGTCATCACACATATGTTGTGTCTGTGATTGTATATAAATTTCTCCTGGTTCTCTTCTCACTCAGCAAAAGTTTGTATAAGCCTCTCCAGGTAAATATGAAGTCTGTTTCCTCCTCCTTTCTTATAGCACAATAATATTCCATTACATGCATATACCACAACTTGTTTAGCCATTCCCCAATTGATGGGCACCCCTTTAATTTCCAATTCTTTGCAACCATGAAAAGAGCTGCTATGAATACTTTTGTACATATGGGTCCTTCCTCCCACTTCTATGATCTCTTTGGGATATAACCCTAGAAGTGGTATTGCTGGGTCAAAGGGTATGAAAATATTTATAGCCCTTTGGGCATAATTCCAGATTGCTCTCCAGAATGGTTGGATAGGTTCACAACTCCACCAGCAATGTATTAGTGTTCTAATTTGCCCACATCCTCTCCAGCATTTGCCATTTTCCTGTTTTGTCATCTTAGCCAATCTGACTGGAGAGATGTGGTACCTCAGAGTTGTTTTGATTTGCGTTTTTCTAATCAATAGTATGAACAATTAATTCTTAAAATATGTGAGATGCAATCAGTGATTTCATGAAATTCTTCTTGCTCTTACAAAGGTGTCATGATTCCTGGGTGTAATGCCCCTCCATAGATTCAAAATGTCAAGACATCTAATTCTAAATTGCTTTAGAAAATGTTTTTCTCCCTTTGGCCACTTGTCAAGAAATGACTTTATTCCAGTGAGTTATTACATCCAACAAGCAGACAGCTGACCTGACTCAACACAGAGGGTACCTGTAGGCAATTTTCTAAACACCTTCACTTCCAATTTGAACTTAAACAGTAAGGCATGTTAGTAAAGTCCATCTTCTGTCATTCAGTTTCTTCATTCAGAATAATATCTTTAACAGAGGCTAAACTCATATGCCAGGGGAAATTTCTTTTAAGTTTTGCTTTAAGACAGCAAGCATTGAATGACTTTGAAGTACCAACTCACACCTATAATATTGGTTAATATGACAGAAAGGGAAAAAAGATAAATGTTGGAGAAGATGTGGGAAAATTGGAAGATAAATGCATTGTTAGTAGAGTTGTGAACTGATCCAACTATTCTGAGGAGCAATTTGGAATTATGCACAAAGGGCTATAAAACCATGCATACCCCTTGATCAAACAATACCACTACTATGTCTATATCCAAAAAAGATCATAAAAAGGGGAAAAGGACCCATATGTAACAGTAACATTGTGTAATGGTTAACTATGATAAACTTGGCTCTTTTTAGCAATGTAAGGATCTAAGAAAACTCCAAAAGACAGATGATAGAAAATGTTATCACCATCCAGAGAAAGAACTATGGAGTCTGAACGAAGACTGAAGCATACTATTTTCATTTTATTTTTTGTTTTTTCCTTCTCATGGCATTTTTCCCTTTTGATATAATTCTTCTTTCACAACATGAGTGATATGGAAATATGTTTAACATGATTGTACATGTCTATCCTATATCTGATTGCTTGCTGTTTTGGGGATGGAAGAAGAAGGAAGGGAGAAAAATCTGGAATTCAAAATCTTACAAAAATGAATATTGAGAATTATATATGTAATTGGGAAAATAAATTACTATTAAGAGAAAAAAGAGAGCAAGCATTGGATTAAAAAAAAAGAGTAAGAAGGGGTGGCTAGGTGGTACAGTGAATACAGCAAGGGCCCTGGAGTCAGAAGAACCTGAGTTCAAATCTGGCCTCAGACACTTGGCACACTTACTAGCCATGTGACTTTGGGCAAGTCACTCAATCCCAATTGCCCTCCAAAAGAGAGAGAGAGAGAGAGACAGACAGACAGACAGAGATGCTTGACTAAAGATCCTATCATAGAAAGGACTCCAAAAAAAAAAAAAAGGATCTGTGGATTCGGTTATGTTACAAATTAAAAATACCCCACTGCTAAAGCAAACCATGAAGCAATAATGACTTTAGAGAGTTTCCACAGTGACCAGTTCTACTGGCAGTTATGTGTAGAGATGGGTAAAAGCAGAGACAGTGACAGCAAACAGTATTATCTTAGATGACATAACAACTATCAAATGCAAAAGCTCACATTCTGGATTTTTTCAACTTTGTTAGGGTTATATACTTGAATTTTTTTTTCTCCCTGTGTAATTGGAATCATTAAAAAACTAACTCTGTTTCACTCTTTATTCAGCTAAATAGGTAGTACCTCTGTTATGGTCAGAATATGAACACTTATAGGAATTAGTCATTTCTTTGATCCTAAAGATGTTCTCATGTAGTTTTCAAAAATGTGTAATAACACTGTATCATTTATCATCCAGTAGTTTACTCAGAAGCCTTATCAAATAGAAATTCATCTGAAAAATAAATAATAAACTAAAGATTACTATGAAACAAGCAAAATAGATGTCCCACCTATATACAAACTAGCTCATACACATTAGTCATAGAAAAGCCTAATAGACACAGAACATTTTTATTTTAAATAATCTATATAGGTTACCTGATTCCCTAATCCACAGCAGATAAAAAAAAATGGCAAGAGGAGTGATTTGCAAGGACCAGTGTATTGTATCTATGTGAAAGAGGCAGATAAATAGACTATAAATGAATAACTTTCAACATCTTATTGACCACACTACTACATTTTAATATTGAGTGAGGGTAGAGTATAAAATGTAGTCTAGTAACTCCTGGATTCATGGGTTATTGGATGATGGAACTTAGCTGTCTTGGGGATAAAATGAGGAGCTCTGTATCTTCCCTGGAGGAGCATCTTGAAGCATTATGCTTGGTGCTGAAAATTGATTGTATATTTATTGGTTAAAGAGTGGTGTTTTGAAAATATAGCCTGACTTGATTTGCATTTGTATTGGAAGAGTTGCACATGTATTTAATAAGTGTAGTGATTTTCCTGTTGGAATAGATTTGAATTAATTTATATTAACTCAATGTTTGCACTCTGTTTTTCTGAAAGCTGAGAAAAAGGAAACATAGATATAATTTCTCATGAGGAAGATATCACCTCTAAAAATGATTAAAAGGTAATGTAGTTATGAATGCAGGAGACAATTGTGCTTCTTATTAATTAGAGGATTTACTGTTCTAGGTGAATTCTACCAAGTTCACCCACAATTACAATCATATGATTTATTTTTTCAAACATTGCAGAGCAAGATATTTAAAATTTCAAGTACAATTGTTTGTTACACTAACAAGTATGTTTATGGAGATTTCCTGAGGAATCATACTTTTGCTATTATTTTTCATTCACATAATGTATACATTTATATATATATATTTTTATTCATAATCTATAGCAAATTTGAGTAAAGTGTCCTTCAAAACATCAATAACTAGCAAAGTAGAAGAATGGGTTCCATATTGATTGAAAATGTCTTCCACATAAGCAATTGGTAGCATGGGATACATACATTTTCATTTCCTAAATTAGAATATGTTTATCCTCCTAGATTTGACCTTAACATGAATAAAATTTGTCATTTTTCTAGAAAGCTCCATTTTTCTAAGGGGATTTATCCCCTCTGAAGGCTGTCTAGGAATGACAAAATGAAAGTGTGCTGATTTTTAATTATAAAACAAAGAGAGAAAAGTTAAATATATCCCTCCCATCAGATACAATCATTTTATTTTATTTATAATAGACTCCTTTATTTTTGTTATCTTATCCTTGGGACTTGCTCTTTGGTGGTACTTTCCAAACAAAGTTACCAGCAGTAATAAAATAATATTCTAATGCAATTCCTGAACCAGGTATAAATAGGAATTTTGCTTAGTTTTTCACTTTTTGAATTTAATTGATATAAGATCTCAAATGCAATGAAATAACCAAAAACCTTGTGTTGTTTAAAAATAAAGAAAAGACACAGCAACACAGACAGATATACAACAGTCAACTGATCATAAATCTGACCATGACCATGGAGATAAATTCCAATAAAACACTCTGCTTTGGGCTACAAAGGTGATAATAAAAGCTTTGTTAGGCCAGGGGAGGGAGATTTCTGAGTGTCAAAGTGGAGGGCAACTGTGATGCAATCGAAGGATTTGGATAGCCTCTGTGCTAAAGGAAGTCCTGAGCAACAATGAGGATATATTCTGCATTACGTTGCAATAAGATGACTTGGATATTTCCAATGACACTCTCAGCCTTTTCCATGAAAAGTAGTATAAATCCAGTCAATGAACTGGGTTCTGTGCCAGGGTATCATGTGACCTAGATCTAGAGCTGGAAGGAATCTGAGATGCTATCTAGATCAAGTCAACTTTACAGATGAGGAGACTGATATCCAAGAATGTTAAGTGACTTGCCCAATACCAAACAGGTGTACATGACCACTCAGTTTACTTTAAGTAGCTATCTTCTAAACTAATTTTCCCCAGATACAGGAAATAAAACATCCCCCATGTCTTATATCCTCTAAATAGTTTTTATTTATTTATTTGTTCATTCATTCATTTATTTATTTATGGGTTAAAAAGCTTACTTTAATCAATCAAACATATTTGTTACCTAGTTCAGGGGGAAAAGGTCAGCACCCCAAACCTCAAAACATACAGACAGAACCCACAAGACAGAGAAACAAATAGATCAAGAAGACAGGCCTCCAAACTGCCCAACCACTACATCAATTCCAAATCATAGTTACCAGAGAGGGAAGCACCAACATCTTGGTTTCCAAAGCTGGGGGGCTCTCAATGGCTGCTCAGAGTCTCATCTGGTCAAATCACACACTTCTCAAAGTGAGCCCCAAAGCAAATCCTCACATCAGGGATTATATAGCCTTCTCCTGCTTCAGAGAATGTAACAACCCTCTTGAGCCACTGCCCAATCATACAGCCTCTAAGTATGGTCATTCCTGAAAGCCAAGCTTCCTGCCACAGGCTCCATGTGACCACATTCAGCCTATTAGGGGGCAGAGTATATTTTCAAATCAAGGAAGGCTCTCAGAGTCTCTTAAGCCTACCAAAGGGCCTAGGGGCAGGGAAGATCTTTACATTTGCATTTCCATTACATTCAGCCCCAAGATCTTCCATGCCCATAGCATAGACAATTTACATTTGTATTAGCACTAAATATCTCTTAGGTCACATTTTCTAGGTACAGAACTAAAGTTACCAAAGTGGCCACCTGACCTTAAAGAAACACAAAATACATTGCATTATCACATCAATTCAAAACAAGAGCCCAAATAAAGTTCTCCATTGCTGAGGGGGGTGTCCTTCCCCACACACTGCTCCAGTTCCTGCTTGTAAATCCAGAGAGGGGGCTGGGCAACAAAACCAATGTGGGGTCCTTGGGGGTCCATGGCACTTCACCCCACCCACCATAGTCACAAATACATCCTCCCCCTGGGTCCCAAACTGTGGGATGCAGCAAGGAAACACATTCAGCACCCCTGCTTTGCAGCACAGTCCTTATCTTGTCCTGTCTCTGAATTCCAAACTCCAAATTCCAAAGGAAGGTTCCTTCTCTTCCAGCAGAAGGCAGCAGCTCCTGGCTTCTCCACAAGTCTCCATGCAGGCAGCTCACCATTCCTCCTCCCAGCTCAGTGAAGTCAGCATATAGGCCATTTTTCTACCCTGCTCCATGGCTCCACAGAGTCATAGCCACCACAACTGGGAAACAAACAACCATCCCAGTCCCCATACCCCCTCTACTCTGCAGATCCCATCCTCATTGCCATCTGTAGCAGCAAGCACCCCAACATCTCCAGGGTGGCTGCCAACATAGATTCGAGATCTGCCCCTCCAAAGGAAAGCAACTCAAAATGGGCCAACAAGCCTACTCCAATCAATCAAACACAATCGGTCACCTAGTTCAGGGGAAAAAGGTCAGCACCCCAAACTTCAAAGCATACAGACAGAACTTACAAGCCAGAGAAACAAACACTTCTCACAGAACACTTCTCAAAGTGAGCCCCCTATTTATTTTATTTTGATGCAAAATCTTATTGAATGCCATGGAGAATTCTTTTCAGGAATTATAGTATCATGAATCTATCAGTCTGAGACAGTTTATCATATTGATATAGCATCATTGTTTTTATTGCATTATAGGATTCACAAAGCAGCAGCAATACCCAACACACTGAAGAGAGTCTTTGTGTTTATTGAGTTTAGTAGGACATCCATTGAAATATAATGTGTATGCTTGTATTTTATTTTGTTTTCATGCATGTGCACCCAAGCCTATCATGTAACTTATCTAAAGGAAATTCAACAAATACTAGCAAAGAGTGGAATCATCATGGTTGGAGATGGGGCTGAACTGGGGTCAAACCAGTATAAAGTCAAAGAACAGAGCTGATACCTCAAAATTGTGGACTTTTTTGGAAGTTTCATGTGTTCTCTAATGCTACTATATGCTTATGCATTGTATTAGACCTGCCATACCCATATTGTCTCAGCCACGAGAGGAATACAGGAGAATAATATGAGCTGAGTCATTGCTAGAGAAAGGGACAGTGACAAATTGTCCTTTTATTTTTGTTGAACTATTATATTATAATTATGTTATATGAATTATATGAACTATTACTGCTGAGCTATTGTACTGTAATTATAAAGGGATTAAATAAAAAGAGGTTTAAGGAGAAAAAAAGGACCTTACTTCTAGAAGTTATAGACTGGCTACAACTGTGAAGGCTTGTATTAATTTGGATGGTTTAAGAGAACAACTGAGATGGGAGGGAGCCTTGGGGTTTGGAAAGAATATCTACTAAAAGTTAGTGTTCTTGTATGTGATGAGTTCTGCCACAAACACCTAGCTCCCCTGCAAACTGTCCGAGAAGTTGGTATGATGAGGGAGACACACCAGCTTACCCGGTAAGTTTCATAAGTATCCTAACAATCTGGCCACATCCCTTTCTCTTTTTTTTGTCTTTATTAATTTGTTTGTTTACTTTTAGTTTACAAGATTCAGTTCCATAATCCCTTGAGTTTCAAATTTTCTCCCTCTCCCTCTCCCCCCCCCAAACCCCCCAATGGCTACATGTAATCAAGTAAAGGATCTGCAAATACTTTCACATTAGACATTAGTCAGTTTATAAAGAAGGATTGTATCAGATGGGATGAACAATGGGAAAGAGGAAACAAAACAAGAAAAAAGAAAGGGAGCAGGTGGTTTGCTTCAATCTGCATTCCAACTCTGTTCGTTCTATTTCTTTCTCCAAATGTAGACATCTCTCTCCATCATGAGTCTTTTGGAGTTGTCTTATAACCCTGCATTGCTGAGAAGAGACCAGTCTATCAAAGTTCGTCATCACACATACATAGTGTCTGTAACTGTGTCCAGATTTCTCCCAGTTCTGTTTTTCTCACTCAGCATCATTTCACATAAACCTCTCCAGGTTAATATGAAGTCCATCTGCTCCTCATTTTGTATAGCACAATAGCATTCCATTATATTCATATACCACAACTTGTTTAGCCATTCTCCAATTGGTGGGCATTCCCTTAATTTCCAATTCTTTGCCAACAAAAAAAAAAAGGTGCTATAAATATTTTTTAATATATGGGTCTTCCTCCCACTTCTATGATCTCTTTGGGATAAAACCCTAGAAATGGTATTGCTGGGTCAAAGGGTATGAAATTATTTACAGCCCTTTGGGCATAGTTCCAGATTGCTCTCTAGAACGGTGGAATCAGTTCACAACTCCACCAACAATGCATTAGTGTTTCAATTTTTCCACATCCTCTCCAACATTTGTCATTTTCCTGTTTTGTCATCTTAGACAATCTAACCAGTGAGATGTGGTACTTCAGAATTGTTTTGATTTGAATTTCTCTAATCAATAGAGGCCACATCCCTTTCAAACCCTAAGATCTCATAAGGTCGAGAGTACGTTCTTAAATTGAAAAAGAAAAAACAAACAAACAAACAAAATGAGTGAACAAGATTGCATTATTGTGAGCAGTCTAAAACTATTGGTGATAAAATCTAGGTTTGCTCCTCCTTAAGTGCTCAAATATATGGCAGCCTCAATACTCATAGCCTAAATTAGCTAATTTTGTATGGGTTAGCAGAGTTTCATACAATAGCATGCTGAATTAACTCACAGTTCTTCCTTATACTAATTCCCCTGACCATGCTTCTTTCAGCTTGTGAAATGCCTCTGAGTTCTACTATGTGCATATTTTGTAGTAAAATTATAGCTTTTCTCAAGGTGCCATACTTTTGCCAGACCACTATGAACTAGAATTAACCCCTTTCTCTTTCTGAGGCTCGGTTTCCTAATGTTTAATAGAAGGTGTTTAGACTGAATGATCTCTAAGTTTCCTTCAAAATATAAATCTTATTATCCTCTGAAATGTTGGCCTCAGTGAATTAACAATATCCTGAAAAACCTGTTTCAGCCCATTATTAGTGGTGGAAGGTAAAGACCTAATGGGCATATTTAAAGGTTAGTGTTAATATCATAAGGAAGAATATTGAAACAGGCAGTATATGTAAGTAAGAAGGGTAAATTCACTTTCCCTCCCCTCTTCTCCATCTCCTTCTAACTTTTATATATTCTTCTCTCTTCTCTTCTGTTCTCCTATTTCTGCTGTACAAATTCATGGTAAAACTCAGACTCATACTAGTTTCATTATCCAGTGTTTTGTTTGTTTTTGGACCAAACCTGATATCGTAGTGACATAGGGAGCTTTTGGTGAAGAACTTTTTCTTCCAATAAAAAAACAAAAACAAAAACAAAAAAAAAACATTCTCTTCAATTTATATCTTGAAAAGTTAGTTAAGACAATGAGAGATTACATTACTTGCAGTCTACTATGTATCAGAGGAAGAATTCAAATCCCTATCTTACTCAGCACAAGTCTAACATCTGCCCAAAGTACTCAAGAAGTAGTGGTCTCATTATATGCCGAGAAATCATTGCCCCATTTTTTTTTTTTTTTTTGCTTTTTGGAGGGCAATTGGGATTAAGTAATTTGCCCAAGGTCAGATGGCTAGGTTTTTGTTGGTGTGTGCGCTAAGTGTCTGAGGCCTGATCTGAACTCAGGTCCTTCTGACCCCAGGGCCAGCACTCTACTCACTGTGCCACCTAGCTGCCCTCTCATTGCCCCATTTTAGGGGAATTTTTACACAGTGGGAATTTGACAAATATCTTTTGAATAAATAAATTCATTTTGCCTCCTCTCCCTTCCCAAGAGCTTATGTTATATCTCTCATCAGTGCTAGTGGAACAAAGGAACAAAAAAAGCAAGTTATTGAATGACTTATATATTATTAATCAGTTTGTAATTTGAAACTGCCTAGGCAGTTCTATAAACTCTTATATTTTCATTAATGTTATTTCAATAATAATAAATTATTATTTGTCATCATCATCAATCTCATCATCCTTAGGAATAGACAAGTTTTCATTGACATAGAGAATTCCTAATTAGTAAACTTTTTTTTTTTTTACAAATCCAGATGTGCATCTGCTCTACAATGTTGAAAATGGTCAGTGCATTGAAATATTTCCTGACATGTAAGGGATCAAATAGTATGTATCAAAGTTATGCTGAATTTAGGTTCATATATAAATACATATATACACATGTGTGATATGTATAACAGGAATGTATATATTTTTCAGTTATGTATGTGCTCCTCTTAACACCTTTTAACATACTTTTAAGATTTATAACATACACAGAACAGCAGGAATAACAACAGATTTGATAGCAATTCTATGGAATAAGAAAAATGCTAATATTACTATTACAATTTTATAGATAATAAAACTGAGGCTCTAAGAGGTCAAGTATATTGCCCATTCTAATATAAGTAGTGACTGACAGCCAACATATGCATCTATTTCTTATGGTTCCAAATCACATTTTTCCTATTATATCAGACTTCCCAGCCAGCCTAGCTTATGCAGTCCACTCAGAGCAGGTCATGAAATATTATATTACTTCCCAGAGTTTGTGGTATAATGGACCTGGAGTCAGGTCTTATGTTATTATTTTGCCCTTGATTCTTCTTTCCTGCATAATTTTTGGCTAAGCACTTAACTCCCCAGTCCATGGAATCTCCATCTGTAAAAATGAGAGCTTTGCATTAAGTAGTCTCTAAAGTCCTTTACTACTTTAGATCAACAATCTCCAAGTCTAGTACTTTTTCCATAACTTCTTTCTATTAAATACTGTGTCAAATTTATAGCTGACGTTCTCCAAGTATATTTCATATGTTGCCTCCTTCATCTAGATCATATATAACCATCACTCCTATGTCTATAAACTTCCCCAGCTATATCATCCTATTATTCTAATATAATTCTATATTCCCCATACCATTTTAAAAGGAGGGGATTTAGACTGGATGATCTAATTTTCCTTTCAAATATAAATCCTACTATTCTCTGAAACTTTGGTCTCAATGAATTAACAATATCCTGAAAAACTTGTTTTATCCTATTATTAGTGATATTAGGTTAAGAAATACTCTAATTCTTATACAATTAAGGCCTAATGGTCCCTTTGAACATTTTATCTCTCTACTAGGCAATTTCACTTGATTCTTTAGAATTCCTGTTCTCTGAGCAAGCCACTCTAAAGCCTTTGATTTCTCTACTAACATTCCTGTTACCTCTTCACCTAAACTAAAATCTGGTTTCCCCATGTTTCAATGCCTCCATTACTATTCTTCCAAATGGAATGCTATTCCTTCTCCCATTCACCTAATCCACGGGGACAATCAGAAGAATTGATATATTCCTTATTCTTCAGTGTAGCCTCTAGATGATTTCTCCATTGTTTCACATTGACCACTTTTTGAAGCCTACCCCATCCTTTGATAGCACTTTTTTTTTATCATCCTTAATAATATATACCTTTTACCTTTCTTGAAGACCTTGTTTAAATTTCTATTTTCAATTTTATCTCCTTTCACAAATCCTTTTGTTTGATGATATTAACTGGCATGACTCTACTGTCCCTCTCAATATTCATTGTTTAGGTTTTATCCATATTTCATCTGAATATCTGTTTCAAACATTTTTCAGTACTCTTAAAATCCAGAATGTCATTTTATCCCCATGACCCCTTTCTGGAAGTGTGTTCTTTGTACTTTATTGTGAAATTGAAGTCATTAATCATTAGATTCTCAAGATTCTCTTTTATACACAAAGGTTGGTTCAAATCATTCATTATTTCTTCTTTTGTTACATTGTAACATATGCAAAAAGATGGATCTGCTCACTCTTGCAAATTCTACTGCCACAGCACCACCTGTATCCTTTCCTTTCTCCATGTTCAAAGAGTCATCACTGATACATCATCTCTCTCCTGGATCAATGTAATAATTCCTAATCTGTCCCATTGCTTATCTTTTCTTTGCAATCCATTCCACATATAATTTCCAAAAATAAACTCAAGATTATGCCATGTATATGTGCTAGACCCTGGGAAAGCAAAGACAAAAAATAAACATATTCCCCATCCTCAGGGAGCAAAGATTGCAATTTGTGATATAATATGAACAGAAACATGGAAATACAAGATAATTTTAGGAGGAAAAAAGCACTATCATTTTGGTATTAGAGGACTATCAGGAAATGTTTCTTATAGGATGGGCACCTGAAATAAGTGTTAAAGGAAACTAATGGTTCTGTGAAGCAGAGCAGAAGATAGAGATCATTCTTGAACTTGAGGAATAAACTGTGGGAATTGTATAGGGATAAGGAAAAAAACATCACATGGGTTAGTTAGACTGGAATGTAAACTATATAAAGATGAATAACATGAAATAGGTCTGGATAGCTAGGTTGAAGTTAGATTGTAATAGAAAATTGAGTAGTTTGCATTTTCTCCCTAGAGTTATTCTATAACTGAACATTTTTGAGCAGAGAAATCATTAGTCCCATGCTTTAGGAAGGACTGCTTCTTAATTCTGCCTTCTGGTACCAAGCAGAGCAAATCTAAACCCTCTTGCATATTACAATCATTCAAATACTTAAAGGTTATTCTGTCCTTTCTAAGTCTTTTTTTCTTCAGGATAAACATGTCCTGTTTCTTACATTTATTTTAATATGGCATGATCTCAAATGCTAGTTAGCTAACTTACTATCTGAAAGTAGGTTTGAAAGTTTGTAACACAAGACTTGAGATATTTATGGAATTCAGCACATGGAACACCTGAATATGAACAAATATACCATTGATTTTTGTAGGAAAGGAACATACACAGCCAGAGTAGCAAAGTCAGAAAGTTGTACCTATGGTTCTTTTTACAATTGGTAACCTATTTTATCAGTGAGAGACAAAAAAAAAAATAATGCTTTGCTTTTTCTAGGCAGTAATCTAACACAATTTCTTTTGACATGGTATAGTCATTAGCTTTGACCAAGAAAGATAAATAGAAAAAGTATATGAATGAACTCATCATATATAAACACATATTCATACACACATATGCATACACAGAGAAATATATGTATACGTACATGTATATGCATTTACACACATACATATAATCTCTCCAAGTGTTGTTATATAG
This sequence comes from Gymnobelideus leadbeateri, assembly GCA_011680675.1. Classification (NCBI taxonomy): domain Eukaryota; kingdom Metazoa; phylum Chordata; class Mammalia; order Diprotodontia; family Petauridae; genus Gymnobelideus; species Gymnobelideus leadbeateri. The sequence continues at coordinate 119,892 of WOXC01009026.1, read as the reverse complement.
GATAATTTATTAGCCTGATGGTTCAGCCAGTTAAATATTTAATAGTATGCAAATGATCTAAGAGCAACACATGTTTCCTGATTCAAAGAACAGAAATTCCCTTGAGTCTCTGGAAATATATGCTAGAGTTAGCTAGTAGTGATGATTTCCAAGGCTTAAAAAGGTCACTATCTCTATGCCAATGCATGTTAAAAAATGATGATAACAATAACAACAAAAACTTTAATCAAAAAAGAGCATTGTCAAAACTAAGGAGAACTTTATATGTTGCTAGAATCCCTTTGATAGTTTGATCCTAGGAAATTATATTTCATGTTAGCTTTACACTATTTTACCACAGCACACCTTAACATACCACTAACTCTTTGCTACTTACAAATATCTTGAGTTTGCAATACAAGGATCATCTTCTCCATTCTATGGGTGAGGGAATTGAGGCTCTGGTAAGTTTCAAAGAGTTGCATGAGGTCACAGAGGAAATAATTGGTAAAACAAATACTTCAACCTAGGTCTTCTGCCTCCAGGCTCATTGTTTTTCTACTACATCATTCCTTTATTCTAAATGTTTGTATTAAAGGACCCATACGAGGTACTAGAAGAGAGTGAATTTTCAGCTCATGCATGATTCCTACCTCATTGAGTTTTCTGTCAATCCAGTTTGAGAATCAGATACACATACAGAAAATTATAACGTAAAATATTGCTGGATAAATGCCTTATAGAGGTGTAGAAAAAGTGATATGTGAGGTCCAGAGATGGAAAATCATTATCAAGAGAGTAGAATTGAGAAGGTTTAAAGAAAGAGGTGGGAATTGACTTGAGTTTTAAATCATTGCTCCAACAGTTTAAAAAGAAAATAATACATTTTAGAATAAGGACAATGTCAGGGAAGACACATAGACAGGTAAAGCAGAGTATATATTAAGGGGGGAAAGAGAAGGTTAGTTTTGTTAGGGTGTGATAGAAATTAAGTGAAATAATATGAGATAAAGCTGGAAAGATAGGATGGTGTGGAATTGGTCAAGTGATTAAATGTCAGGAAAAAGAAGTATCAATTTCAAACAATTCCTTCTAACAAAGGAATGAAATGAATAGATATCTGTATAAGAAAGATTAATTGAATAGTTGTCTGATATGTGGACTGGAAGCAAGCGAAAGTGAAAGTGTTGGGGAAAGAATCCAAAAATGGAAATGAAGATTTGAATCATTTAATAACAATATATCAAAATCATAATATGCATTTGGTTTAATCAGTACAAGTTTAGGAATCTGTTCTGTAACACCTCTGAAAAATGATGATCCAGTCTTTCCTTTAACAGGTCAAGGGAACTGTTATCTACAGGGCAGTTCATTCTACATTTAGGGAGCTCTAGTTCTTAATAATCAGTCACTAACTATGTATTTATTATGTTTCTACTATACACTAGGGATTGTGTTAGATATTGAAGATAATAAAGTAAGAAAGAAATGATTCCTACCTTCTAGGGGCATACATTTTATCTGAGTTGCCAACACCTATATGCCTATAAATAAAAAGATGAATGAATGAAGAAAATTATGAAGTACTTATTATTTCCAAAGTACTGCACAGTTCTTGGGGGGCAGACCAATAAGACAATCCTTATCCTCAAGGTACTTAAATTCTAATAGGGAGAGATAACACATATAGAGCAGTAGGAGCTATGAAAGTATAGTTTGTCTTAGATACCATACAGAAGATAAATGGAAACATGGGATAGAAAATTGAGGCATTCAAAGTGCCCTTTACATCAGAAATAGCTGTGATTGTTTAATCACAGCTCTCAGAGCAAAAGAGGAATGTGGGTGGGTGGGTAGAACATAAAAGAAGATGGCAAGAAGATCACTGTAATAGAAGGCTGGAAGCATGATCTAGTGATCTGAGAACTATTAGATAGAGGAGGTTGCAACAATTTATACTTACCAAACAGAATAGCTGAGCTCTGGGGTGGAGGTTCAAAATCTCAATGAATTAAAAATCCCTGAGAATATTTTTTTGGAAATGGCCTGGTCTTGAAGATCCAATAGCAAGATATGGGAGAAGAGGATGGCCAGGGTGAGTGGCTAGACACAAGCTTTCTATTTTTTCCTTAGATGAATCTTAACTTTACTTCTCTCAATTTTATTCCTAATTCTGCCTTCTGATGTCAATCAGAGTGTTACTAATCTTTCTTCTATATTACAATGATTCAATTACCACATCCCTAATAAGGATGCTCTTCTCCAGGCTTAACTTCCTCAGAATATCTTTAGAGCATTCAACTAATTTATCATTTAGCATTGCCTCCAATTAATTAGTATCCTGTTTGCTTTCTTCTGGACATGATCTTGGCTATCTTTTCTAAAATGCAGCGTACATAATTGATCACAGTACTGAAGTACTATTGTACTTCACGAGGTATCACTAGGACAAAGTAGAGATTATCACGATGATTCAATACACATTTGTCCTAATGTATCTTCACATCATATTTTTGATTATGTAAATCAAATTTTAATTTATATACACCTTGCAATATTCTAAATATATACATCTCTATTTTTTGTAGGAAGCATCTATACAAATATACCCAAATCTTTACTTTTGTAGTTGAATTTTAGCTCAAATGTAGGATTCTTATTTGATATAGCTCAAAGTTCTAACCTATCAAGCAATCCTTTTGAATCTCCACATCCTTGTTTGTGAGGAAAAAATGAGACAGTATTTGTAAAGTACTTAGCACAGTGCCTGGTACATAGAAAAAGAGAAACCAGCAGCAGGTTCTTGGAGTGACTGCATTGCAAACAGATCTGTCTACAGATGGTAAGAGGGTCAGAAAACTCATCAAAAGAAGATGACTGGTGACCCTTTGCTGGCTCTGGGTGCAGTGATGTGTTGCACTGCTCAAAAACAGTTCCAGGTCATAGTCAGAAGGTGAGAAGAAACATTAACACATGGGAATTTGTGGCCACAGTGGAGTAGAGACCCTGGTGACAGTTACAAAATAGGAAAGAATGCTTGTGTTCACTCGGACCAGAGTATGGGCCAAAAGAACACTGACCATATCTTTCCATAAATCATACCATTTTGGACGATCTGAAAACTTCCAGACCTCCTGAAATAATTTTGATAACAGTAGCACAGGAAACCTAAAGTTTACTTCACTGCTACCTTCACCCCAGAAACAGAATCCAACTTTAATAAAAAGTTCAAAGTAATTAGCTATAAAAAATGAGCAAACAACAACAACGAAAAATCAGCCTGATGATAGAAAGTTAACATGGTATCAAGGAATATCAAAACACAAACACAGAAGATAATATATAAACAGCTACCACCAAAATATCAAAGAAGTAAATGAACTGGTGTTAGCCACAAAAAATTCCTGTAAGTGGTCAAACAGTGTTTAAACATGTAATAAGAGAGTTAGAATAAAAAAAGGGGAAAGAAATAGAAGTGAGGCAAAAAAAAAATGTGTCAAAATCGTGGTAAAAAATTATGGAGAAAGGAAAAACTTAAAAAACAGAATAGGCCAGATAGCAAAAAAAGGCACAAAAATCCACTAAAGAGAAGAATTACTTCAAAAATAGAATTGCATGAATGAAAAAAAAAAATGTACAAAAATTCACCCAACAGTAGAACTCCTTAAAAACAGAATTGGTCAAATACAAAAGCTTACTGAGTAAAATAATTCCTTAGTAATTAGAATTGGGCAAGTGAAAACTAATGATTTTAGGGGAAATCAATAAACAATAAAACAAACAAAAAAAGAAAAATATAAGATAATGTAAAATATCTCATTGGAAAAATAACTGACCTAGAAAATGTGTCCAGGGGAGATAATTTAAGAGTTATTGTAATACCTTAAAGCCATGATAAAAAAAGAAGCCTAGACATTATTTTTCAAGAAATTATTCAGGAAAACTGCCCCTATATTGTAAAACAAGCACGTAGAATAAACATTGAAAGAATGCACAAATCACCTCCTGAAAGAGATGCCAAAAAGAAAACTTTCGGGAACATTATAGACAAAATTCCAGAGCTCCAAGGTCAAGGAGGAAAGATTGCAAGCATCCAGAAAGAAACAAATCAAATATCATGGAGCCACAATAAAGATCACACAAGATTTAGTACCTGCCAACTTGTAGGAAGAGAGGGCTTATCATATAATATTGCAGAGGGCAAAGGAACTAGCGTTATAACCAAGAATCCCTTGCCCAGGAAAATTATCTTCAGGGGAAAAATGACATTTAATGAAATTGAAGACTTTCAAACATTACTGAGTAAAAGACCAGAACTGAACAGAGAGTTTGACTTTCAAATTCAAGACTCAAGAGAAGCATAAAATGTAAGTAGGAAACAGAAATCATAAGGCATTCAGTTAAATATTTCACATTTTTACATGGGAAGATGATACTTGTAACTCTTAAGAACTTTCTCATCAAGACAGAAGAAGCATAGATAGACAGCATGGGTATAAGTTGAATATGATAAGAAGATATTAAAAAAAGAATAAGGGGTTAGAAAGAGGAATTCATTGGGAAAAGGAGGAAAGTAGTGGTAGAATTGGGAAAATTATCTCACACAGAAGAGGTGCAAAGAAGGGAAAGATGGTGTGTGAATGGCAGAAAATTCTTGAACCTTGTTCTTGTTGGAATTGGCTTAATCATGGAATAGCACACCTATTCAGCTGCATATAGAAATCTATCTTACTCCATGAAGAATTATGAAGGAAAAGCATATGGGAAGGCAGGGGTGTATTGGTAAAATGAAGGGTAGATTGGAAAAGATGGTCATCAGAAGCATACCACATTTTAGGAGGGACAGGGTAAAAGGAAAGCGAGAGAAGGATAAACAAGGGAAATATTATGGAAGGAATATGCAGTAAGCGTAACTGAAAAAATATTATAGCTAGTTTTTCTGATTAGGGTCTCATTTTTATATAGAGAGAGAACTGAGATAAATTTGTAAGAATTCAAATCATTCTCCAATTGATAAATGGTCAAATGATACAAACAGGCAGTTTTCCGAGAATGACATCAAAGCTATCAGTAGTGGAAAAAAAAAACACTCGAAAGAAAGGGAGGGAAGTAGGGAAAGAATTTTAAATCAAAACATTTTTAAAATGTTAAATTTGTTTTTACAAGTAATTGGAAAAAAACAACATATTAAAAAAAGAAGCTCTCAAGGGCGGCTAGGTGGTGCAGTGGGTAAGAGTGCTGGCCTCGGAGTTGGGACGACCCGAGATCGAATCCAGCCTCAGAAAATGAGCACCCACACATAAATAATGACTAGCCGTGTAACCTTGAGCAAGTTACTTAACCCCAATTGCTTTTTATTTTTTTTTTAATTAATTTATTAGTTTAGTTTCAGTTGACAAGATTCAATTCCATAGTTCCTTGATTTTCAAATTTCCTTTACTTCCCTCCCCCCTCCCCTCATGACATCATATAGTACAGTATAGGGTCTGCAAATGCATTCATATTAAACATTATTCCAATTACAAAGGCATATTGTACTAGGTGGGATGAAAGATGGCAAGGAAGAAGTAAAACCAAACAATGACAAGAACAAGATCATTTAGTTTGCTTCCATCAGGATTCAGGCTCAGTTCTTTCTAGTTATATCTCTGAATGGCGCATTTCTCACTTTCTTGAGTCATTCGGGATTAACTTATATCACTGAATTGCTGAAAAGAGTCCAGACTGTCATAGTTGGTCGTCACAGATATGGTATGTCTGTGATTGTATACAAATTTCTTCTGATTCTACTCTTCTCGCTCAGCATCAGTTTGTATAAGTCTCTCCAGGTAATTATGAAATCCGTCACCTCCTCGTTTCTTAGAGCACAATAAAATTCCATTACATTCATATACCACAACTTGTTTAGCCATTCCCCAATTGATGGGCACTCCTTTAGTTTCCAATTCTTTGCAACCACAAAAAGGGCTGCTAAAGATATTTTTGTACATATGGTTCTTCCTCCCACTACTATGATCTCTTTGGGATATAACCCTAGGAGTGGTATGGCTGGGTCAAAGGGTATGAAATTATTTACAATCCTTTGGGCATAATTCCAGATTGCTCTCCAGAATGGTTGGATAAGTTCACAACTCCACCAGCAATGTATCAGTGTTCCAATTTGTCCACATCCTCTCCAGCATTTGTCACTTTCTTGTTTTGTCATCTTAGCCAATCTGATTGGAGGGATGTGGTATCTCAGAGTTGTTTTGATTTGCATTTCTCTAATTAATAGTGATTTAGAGCATTTCTTCATATGCTTATAGATATCTTTAATTTCTATCTCTGAAAACTTCCTATTCATATCCTTTGACCATTTCTCAATTGGGGAATGACTTGTATTCATATAGATTTGGCTCAATTCTCTATAAATTTTAGAAATGAGTCCTTTATCAGAGACACAGGTTGTAAAAATTCTTTCCCAATTTTCCACCTCCCTCTTGATCTTGGTTACATTGGCTTTGTTTGTGCAGAAGCTTTTCAATTTAATGTAATCAAAATTATCCATTTTGCATTTTATAATGCTCTCTAATTCTTGTTTGGTCCTAAAATCTTCCCCTCTCCACAGATCTGTCAGGTAAACTATTCCTTGCTTTCCCAAATTGCTTACAGTATCATCCTTTACACCTAGATCATGCACCCATTTAGACCTGATTTTGGTATATGGTGTTAGACAGTGATCTATGCCCAGTTTCTGCCATACTGTATTCCAGTTTTCCCAGCAGTTTTTGTCAAATAGTGCATTCTTATCCCAAAAACTGGGGTCTTTGGGTTTATCGAACAATAGATTGCTATATTCATTAACTGCTGGGTCTCCTGCACCTAATCCCAATTGCTTTTTAAAAAAAGAAGCTCTCTTCTAATGGGGAAACATGTGAATAAGTAAGTTAATGAATGATATATACAAAATACTTTTTCTAATAATTCTCTGTGCTCTCTATATTTATCATTCCATATGGCACATTAATAGTCTACAGTTGATATATGTGTGTATATATACATATGCATATATATGTATTTATACACATATGTGCCTTAATGTATGTGTATATACACATGTATATGTGTACATGCATATGTGTATACATATACACACATACAAACATAGATACATACATACACACATACACATATAATCATTCCATAATTATCAGGGGTATATTTTGTTACTTTCTCTTTGTTGTAAATATTATTTATAGGAAGATTTTTTGTGTGATTTGTGAATATTTTCGTGATGCCACTTATCTCCTTGATATCTAAACTCAGTAATAAGTCTGCTGAATTAAGTGATATGAATGATTTAGCAACTCTTTTTGCAAAATTACAAATTGTTTTCTGGAAGAGTTGAAACAATTTGCAGCTCCACCTATAATGAATTAACATACCTGTAGCATGACCTATTTATGTTGAAACTAAGCTGGCTCATAATGACAACCACTTTCCTTCATAAATGCTCAGGAAATATCCACTTAATAACATAAGTTATTATGAATAAGTTAATGTGGATTGGGGAATATAAGTTTTACATTATCTGTTATTTTTTATCATCTCCTCTACTTTCAAAAGGAAGTTTATCCCTGATTTAAGATTATTTCCTCAAAAAATATTGATTTTTTTAAACAAAAATTTCTTTTAATTAGATACATTCTGTATTCTCATACTCCTGTCACAAACTCCTACCCACCAAATGAAAACACAGGGGAAAAGAAGTTACATATAAAATGAATCAAAGCAAATTTTCACATTGGCTATGTCACATTTTTTTCATCATTCTGCATTATGAGTCATTCACCTCTCTACCAGGAGGTGGGTAATGTGTTTTATCATTAATTATCTAGAATCATGGTTGATCATTACCCTGAGAAGATTTCAGCACAACATTTTTTCACATTGATATAATATAACTTGTTAATTTGTTCTTCAGTTTGTGGGTACCCCCCTCATATTCCCTTTCTTGGCCACATCAAAAAAAAGTCATAATTATTTTAGAATATTCTTAGATCTTGTTTTGCTTAGTACTAAGTTTTCCTTTAATCTGTATTTCCTCTAATTCCCTCTCTCTCCTCCTCTTTAACTCCTACTACATTATTGAGTGAAATGTATCTCTGCACCCAACTTTATATATATAATCAGTTCAGATAGAGTTTTAAAGTGTCAAACTTCTGCTTCTCCTTTTTGTTTATATATAGATGTCTACTTGTGTACTCTGACTATGTAATTTTCCCTAACCTTCTTTCCCTTTCTATATCCCTTACACTGGTAGAGTTTTCTTCCATTCCCTTTAAATTCTTTTCTTAAGATCTTTAAGATATAATCACTAGTACTCCTCTACAAATCTTTAATGTAATAGGATTCAGAGGATACACGTGTATTATTTCCCCATAAGTAGAGCTTGCTTGTTTTGTCTTTTGGTAGTATTCATTCATATTTACATTTTTACATTTCAATATACTACTGTGTTTGAAACTCAAAGACACTCTACTCCTCTATTCTTTTAATCAGGAAATCCTGGGACTTCTCTATTTCATTAAATATTGATTTTGTTTTTTTTTTCCTTCTGTAGCATAATACTCTCATTATTTTGCGTGTGGGGGCAAGTTATTCTTGACTGTAATTCTCTGTATTTTCCCTTCTGAAATATTATAACCCAAATTCTCCTATCCTTTATAAATATGGCTGCTATGTGAACCTGATTGTGGTTCTTCAGGTGAGAAATTCACTGCCTTCAGTTTTATTTTCTTTCATCAGGAAGCTCTGAATTTTGGCTGTGACATTTCTGTGAATTTTCTTTTTTCTTGTTTTTTTTTAAGAAGTCAAATGGGAGATTCCTTTTAGACTTTGTTCTCTGGTTCTAAGAGATTTAGGCAGTTTTTTTTAAGATCCATTGAAACAGGGTCTCTAGGATCTTTTTAGGAGAGTCATGGTTTTCAAATCATTCAATGATTTTTTAAAATTTTATTTTATTTATATTTTCTTCTATTTTAGATTTTTTAATTTGTTTGATGTTTCTTTTTGCCTCATAGAATCATTGACTTCTATTTGGTCTGTTTAAATTTTCAGGAAATTTTTGCTTGGGCAATGTGTTATACCTCTTGGCTGACTGTTATTTCCTTTTTTTGATATTTCTTCTATAACTCTCATTTCTTCTCCAATTTTCCCTCAGGTGCTCTCATTCTATTTGTAACAGTTTAAGCTCTTAAATACTTGCTTTGTCTATTCCTGGAACTTTAGCTAAATTTTACCCAAGCTAGCTTTTCCTATTTTGAGGCATTATCCAAAGAAGTTTTGGAGTCATTTCCTTCTTCCGTCTTTGTGTCTTGATTATCCCTACTGATCTATTAAGTGATAATTTTTCCCCATCCTTTAAACCTACTCCCTAGTGGAATTAATGTTAAGGATAGGCACTTCCATGTCTGGAGCAAAGATCTGGGTTGGTCCTTTTATTGCTTTCTTGAGTTGTGTCATTCTAGGATATTAAGAATAAGCAAGGGATTTGAAAATTTTCAATGATCCTAGAGTAGTTTGATATGGGGCAGAGTCTGTTCACTGTCCCCTACATTTCCTGAGCTCTGCAAGTTATTGACTTAGATTTAGATCTCTGCAAGAGCAGCTTTCTGCTGAACTCTGCCCCTATCAGTCATCTGGAAAATTCCATTGATTCAATGGCAAAATTGTAGGCTCTCATTTGTTCTGGCTTTCCTTTCTTGGTAATTCCTTTTCAAAATGAGCTAAATGCTGGAAGTGAGATCTTTCTCAGATTATATGATCTCTACCACAACATAACTGATTGGTATTGCTGCTCTTGGTTTCTGAACTTTTTCCCACTCCATTGTAGAGGTCCTTTCATGTCTTCCCTGAGTCTGTGACCCAGGACTGGACAGTGTTATACAAAACTGCCACTTCACACCTGTACTCATGGCAGTGACCTGGTATCATTCTGGGGTGTGGGATATGTATGTACCATATGTGTTTGGGAACTATTCTTGTCCTGGTGTGTACTACCACCCTAGGCAATAGAGTTCTCCATGGTGCCCGGTGTGCTGGGTTGGGTTCCTGGACAACTCTGTCTATAGGGTTTTCTACAGACCTCCTAGCCTGTCTTCCTAAGCCAAATTGTGCTAGAGAAATGATTCACTGCAACTTTTTTTCTGGCTTTCCTCAACCAATTTGAGTCTGGTGTATTTGCTAAGGCTACTTGGAAACATATATGGAAAGTAAGTCACAGCATGGCTTCCTGTCACTCTTTCGTCTTGATTCTGCCTCTGTAATCCTGAAAATCCATTAAAATATTCTTTGGTTTTTGTTGTTGTTATTTTTAATTGCTGTTCTCACCTTGGTTTAAATTTTCTGATCCTAATTATTGTATATATGTGTATATGTATATGTTTATATACATATACACATACACAATGTGCACGTATACACACACACACATATATATATGCACACGTATGCATGTATGTGCATGTTTGTATGTAATTTATTTGAAGAACAAAAGGTTTGACAGAAGAATGCCATACAAAGAAGTAAGGAAGGAAGCCCATATGAATAAAGATAAATAATATATATGAGTCATTTCTTGTAGAGGGTGGAGCTGAATTTCCTGAAGACAAAGTTATCCCTTGTTCTTCAATGAAGAGGGCCCTAGCTCAGAGAGAGAGGAAGGGAGAGAAGGATGGAGCAGAGGGGGAGACAGAGACAGAGACAAAGACAGAGAGAAGAGAAGAGAAGAGAAGAGAAGAGAAGAGAAGAGAAGAGAAGAAGAGAGGAGGAGAGGAGAAGGATTTTAATGTCCTTCTTTATATGTGTATTCCAACCCTGACAATATGACTGTCAATCCCATATTTTCAGAAATCACTCCTAAATATAAATCTGAAGACAATCTCTTCCTAATTAGCTATTTATTTATGACTAGCTATTTACTTAGACTTACCTTTCTAATCTGAGGCCCCTATCTTCAATTGATATCAGTGTTAAAAAACACTACCTGTGTTCCTAATATCTTTCTTCAGTTTAGTAACCAGAATTTATTTTCCCTAGGGATGTTCTTTTCCAGGTTCCTTCTAAATTATTATTTGTAATTATAAGAATTACTGTGAGCATATTGTGGTGTTCAGTATCAAACTTCTTTTGAATGTTCTTGTATAATTCCAGATAACTGAAAGGGGAAAACAGCTGAATGCATACCATTCACCAGAGCGTCCCCAGATACCAACAATTATCTCATTCATTTGACCTTTACTTGATTTCTCTTTTTGGCACATGTTCATACACATCACCATTCATTGAAGAACAAGAAACTTCTTTCTCTTCAGGAAATCAATGTATAATTTAGGAAATTATTTCTGGACTATTTAGCTTTAATTGTTCAATGGGCTGTCTTCCTTTCCTTCTTTGTGTGATATTCTTCTACCCTCAGACCTTCTGTCCTCCAATCATTTCTGCTATTTTTTGGGTAAAAAAACCCACTACATTGTTCCCAGATTATCTAATGAATAAATATCCCCCAAAAAGATTATTGAGGACTTTCACTTTTTCCCTAGTAGACAGACTAAATTACATTGCAGTTACCTGTTCAGATGTAGTTGTTGACATAATGAGAATGAATGCCAATGTCAAGGGAGAGATTAAAAAGAGAAAGAGAATACAGCAAAGACTTACTACATTTGTTCTTTCTGTTATCTCATATGATCCTCACAACAACTCTGGGAAGTGCTATTATTCTCCTCATTTTTTTTTTTACAGAAAAAGAAGTTGACTCACAGTTTACATAACATTCTCAGGGTTATGTAACTAGTAAACGAAACAGGATTCAAACTTGGATCTTTCTGATCCCAAGTCCAGAACACTCCTCATTATAATACCTATGTTACTAATTCAGTAGATGAGTCATCTAGAAGGTACTTTTTTTTTCTTTTAGGACTAGTGAATCATGAACATATCTGTAGGCAGATGGAAAGGAGCCAGTGAGAGGTGAGATATTAGATATGTAAAAAAGAGAGAAGACTACTAGTATTTCATGAGATGGGAGGAATTTGGGTCAAGGTCAGAGGCAAAGGAATTAGCTTAAATAATTCAATATATATATATATTTTCCTTCATGAGAGAGAGGGGAAGCAGGGAGGAAGGAGATAGAGGAGAGAGAAGGAGGGAAGGGGAAGAGAAAGAGGGAGAGAGGGAGAGAGGGAGGGAGGGAGGGAGGGAGAGAGAGAGAGAGAGAGAGAGAGAGAGAGAGAGAGAGAGAGAATTGAGTAATGGAGGATAGGCACTGAAGGAGCTTTTTTTGTAGGATCTTAAATTACTTCCCACACTTAGAAATGCCATCTGTGTAACTCTAAGTAAGTCATAAAGTTTCTGGCCCTCATCCTTTGTAAAGTGAGGGATTTAGAATACATGACACTTAAATTTCCACAAATTTGATTTGTTTGGTGATTCTAAAATTTTATTTAAAAAACATAATCACTGATTTATATGAAAATGAATTTTTAACTTAATTCTCATTAGTAATTAGTTAAGCTTTAGTATTTGACATGAAGTATAAAGAAATAGCCTTTTTTCTGTTTCTTCTATTCCTGGTAGGTTATAAGCTATCATATTTTGTCCTTCAGTGTTTCAACTCCATTGCTTAATTCTTAAATTGTCCAGGGAAAGGGCTTCATGACTTAAAATCAAATAAATAAGATCAATAAAATTAAGAATGAAGTAAAAATAAACACATTTTTAATAAGGGCCAAAGGACCTCTTCTGTGAGTAAAGTGCATGAGACAGTTCATGAACTTTGTAGTCTATTTTGGCTTCGGAGATATTTTATAGTACTATTATTATTATTAACACCTGGATATTTACTTTTTTTTTTTTTTAGCATTTTTACAACTTAGAACACCACTTAACACCAAATAGTATTGCTGTTGCTACAATAAACCTACTACATATTACTGTTCTTTATAATTTAATATTCTTTCAAATGTAGATGATTAAGTTAGCTTCATTATACATAATAGGGGAATGGAATCAGAGACAGACTGGAAATGATTTCTCTAAAAATTTTTTTTTTGTTATTCCTGAACTTCTCGTTAGTAGTTGATCTGCATATAAATAATTCAGCACTCTTACTTCCTTAAATACCCATACAGTCAAGTAGTATGTGTATTTCTGGAGGTTCTCAAGCAAGACTAGATGATTGGTTTGGTGGTAATGGTATAGGAGAATGTTTTTTTTTTTTATTTGTTTTTTGTTTTTTACTTATAGGCTAGAAGAAATGACATTTCAAGTCCCTTCCTACACTGAAATTATATGACTCTGTGAAACATTCACAAAAGGTCATACTATGTCAATATAATAGAAAAAAAGCTTAAGGGCATTTTTTTTTAGTTGTTCATTTAGATAAACTATGATATTTGTCATAAGAGAGTCTAACAATATCTCCTTCCTCCACTGTTCTGACTACATAATTGCTAGGTACAGCAGAAGGCAAAACATTGTAAGGAAAGGTAAGTTTGAAATTGACATTATATAAAAATATAAATGTTACAGAGTAATAAGGGAATGAAATATTTAGTCCCAAATGTTTAAAGCTGAACATTCCTACAAAACATCCAATTATAAAAGGAAAGTACAAAATGTCATATTTCCAACCATGTCACTTTTAAAAGTATCAGTTTAGTGCAACAATCACCTTTCTGTTGGTGAGCCAATCTTTTTATGCTTTGCAAAAAATTTACTTTTTTATTGTATGATCTTGAAGTAAAAATCATCCTCTCCCAAATCATTTATAAATATAGAATACCCCCATCTAGCTATGGGTAGAACTAATGCAAAGGTGAACCATCCTACTAACCCCCTCCTCATATGCTGCTGGTTCTGCTAAAAATAGTATAGAGAAGAAGAAAATTAGGCCAGAGTATGTGTAACTAGTGTATGGCATGCTGAGGATAGGGATTGGAGTGATGTAGCATATCAGAGAAATGGGAAATTAGATTTCTAGATAATGACAATTTTTTGAGGGAATAGTGGGAAATATGAAATCAGAATGGATAAAAGAATCAAAATTATGGATTGATGAAGAAAGACATGGATGCCATGGATATTTAAAGATAAAAAGTAGGAAAAAAGGGCTTAGATAAGGGAGATTAGAGGATCCTCATGCATCTTTGTCCTGAGATATATGAGATATATGAGAAAGGAAAACTGCTTTTAAGGGTTTCTGTGAAGAATAAAACAGGTGAATGTTGTAAATTAGTGTGTCAGGATACCCCACAGTTTCATTTCTACTGAATGTGAGAGTAAACCCTGGAAACACAAGAAAGGAAAACAAGATCTTGCATTCTCAGGACTTCATGAAAATTTGGCATACTTATTTTTATTTTTCAGTGGCAGTAGACAGTCATTTTTCAATGACCTGAGCAATGAACCTGGGGTTTCAAAATATAAGACCTGGGAGAAAACTAGACAATCATGATGAGAAACTTAGAGCAACAGTATCCTAAGGGTCCACATAATGAATTAAACTGAGTCTAGCTGAACCAAGTAATGTACGGTTGCCAACCTGTTCTACCTGTGATTTACCTAATTTGAATAAACTGTTGTTTATTCCTCTAGATCTCAGAACACAGTAGGAAAGCAATTTTGTACTGTAAACATCTGGATGACTGTATTGTGCTGGGGAGAGTTTGTGGGAGAAGGGTACAAGGTCTCAATCTAGGGAAAAAAAAATGTATCTCCTTTTCATTTCGGAATTGTTACCCAGTGGTAAAAATTACAACAGGAGTGAAAATGCCAAGGAAACCTTGTGTTTGTGTCTGAATCCGATTTTTTGCTATGCTCCTATATTTCTCTGTTGTTTCAAAGTGGAAAATTGTTGCCTTGGAGCAAATTCTTGGAATATGTGAATCAAGGAATGGTAAACCTAGAAGGGCTTTCCAGTTTAATCTATCCCTGAACAAGAATCCTATTTCCAATTCTACTTGTTGTTTAGTCATTTCAGTCATATCTGACTCTTTGTAATCCCCATTTGAGGTTTTCTTGGCAAAGATTCTGGAGTGGTTTGTCATGTCCTTTTCCAAGTCATTTTTTAACAGAAGAACTGAGGGAAACAGGGTTAAATTATTTACCAAGAGTCACACAGCTAGTATGTGTCTGCAGCTGGATTTGAACTTAGGTCTTCCTGACAGCAGGCCTTGAACTATCCACTATCCACCCAGCTCCAATTCTTAAAAAGTAGTAATTCAACCTTTTCTTGAACATTTCTACTCATGGGAGCACCCACTAAATTCCATCCGAAGACAGCCTCTTTCACCTCTAGGTGATTGTTATTATTAGAGTGTTTTCCTTTCCGTTAAGACTAAACTTACATCTTTGTACCTTCTGCCCATTTATTCTACTCTTGCTCTCTGATCTGCTGGTACCAACTAGAACAAATCAAATCCTTCCCCTGCCTCCCTGCCTGCTAGCCCTTCAGATTATCCATTTTTTTCCACAAGCCTTCTCTTTTCTAAGCTAAACAAGCCTAGTTGAATCAGTCTTCATTCAGGTTGACCTCTTGTTTTACCATCTTGGTTGTCTGTCTATCTATCTATCTATCTATCTATCTATCTATCTATCTATCTATCCATCTAGCTATCCAAATACATGAATTCATATATACATAAATGTATGAGTGTACATGTATGTATGCAGATTGTATATATGTGCATGTCTGTGTATATATACATATTCCACACACATAAAATGTAATATAGTTATAGATAAATATCCCACTTATCAATGTCTTCCCTAAAATATTGTTCTATAATGTAATCCCAGTACTGTAGATTTGCTCTGGCCAGTGAAGAGCACAGGATCTCTTGCTTCCCTTGTCTTAATACAATATTTCTATATGTATAGGCAGAACAGGGGCATTCTCCAACTCTTTCAAGATTCTGATATTCTGATATACCTTCCTTTGACATTTTTGGTTTCCCACATTGACATAGATGATAGAAAAAAAGGGCCAGTTTCAGTTAAAGGGACTGTATGCTTATTTTTGTTGAAACATTATCTGGGATGGGAAGGAACACAATGGAGTCTAAAGCATGTTTGTTCTCCTGCAGCTTTCACTGTAAATTATGTGATAATTATACTGATAAGAGCTAGGCTTTCATTCATTTGACCTGCTCCTGATTTTCTGATGATGAGAGAGAGACAGTAAGATAAAATCAGTTTCTAGATGAGATCTTTGGGCTCTAGAGATGAATGAAGAGCTCAAGATCCTGTAGGACTGGTTGAGAGAGGTGCCTAAACATAGTAAATGCTTAATACATGGTTGTCAATTGATTCCATTTCAGTTTCTAAATGCAGATAACACAAAACTCATCAAAGTTACTATAGCACTTTCTAATATGGTAATGAGTTAGTCATTCCAGTTCACCTCCCATATCACAATATACTCTAGGCATATTCAATGCCTACAGTAAGGCATTGAACTTCTGTAAGAGCTCTTTTTTATAACTCTAGTACTATGGCTGCAAGATTGAAAAGAAGACAAACATCAGCCTACAGCAGTTTTTTTTTTTTTTTTTTGCCTTGGGAGGGTCTTGACCTGGGAATGAATAGAATGTGTAGTCCATTTTACATTTAAATCATGACTGTTTTTACTCTGAATTTACTACTCTATATATGTATTAAAACCATGACCTTGAGTGAAGGTGTTCAAATGAAATAAGCCAAGGAAAGAAAAAAAAAAGAAAGGTCATAGTCAAGTATATGGGGCATAAGCCAGAGATTGAATGATCCTGAATAAGAAAAAATACCTGATACATAATAGTCACTTAAAAATGACTTACTACTTGATACCCTTGATCCTCCAGCATAATGTTCTTTCTGGAAAAGTGAGGATAGTCTGGGATGATTTATTTTTTGCAAAGCTGTATTATTTGTGGTTCATTGCTCCCTTTTCTAGGGGCTCATTGACCATTTCTTTAATCAATTTTAGAAGATCAGAAAACAAATGCAAAAAGACTAATCTATACTCTTCAGAAAATTCTCTGACTTTATTTAATAATTTAGCCATCATTTGTCATTTTCCCGTCCCAAAGGTCTGCCATATTCTGTAATCTTTCCACAATGGCCCAGAAACCACATCTGCCATTTCTTTCATTCATTTGGATGTAGTTCTTGTGGAATTTGTGAATTTGAATGCATGAATGTCAACTAGGTACTCTCTTACTTCTTCCCTAATTATCTAAGGTTTTAACTCCCTAAGGGCCAATTTGTTCATGGACTTTCCATTTTGAAGATTATTATCCATAGAGAAGAAGGCAGAAGCGAAATGAGGTTCTCAGGCTTTTCTCCATACATGATTAACATTTTCCTTCCTTTTTCAAGTAGCAGTCTTATTTCTTCTGTGATCCTCCTATTTTCTCAAATATCATGCGAGGAAACAAAAACTCAAAGAATAAAAAGAGCCTTTTTTCCATGAGTGTTCTTTTTTTTTCCCAGGCTCATGTCATTCTGATCTTTAGTGCTTTCAGAAGTATTTTGCCAGGACCATATATTGCTTTCATACTCATCTCTCATAACATATCCTTAGTTTTGTCTTTTGTACATGTCTTTAAAAAATTTCATGGCTAATCAATGATACTGAAATCTTAAGAGAACTATTCATTTTCCTTCTTATTGTTATTATTTCTTTTTTAATGTCTTCAGAATTTAATTCCTAGGTTCTTCTTATCTCTTATAGACCAACTTTTTCTGTAGAATTTTTTCTTAATTATCCTTCTTTTGAACCCTTTAAAATATGCCTTTCAAAGATATAGGACACATTTCAGGCTATACCCAGGTTTCTTTTCTTCTCTATCATAAATTATCATTTTTTTCTTTACTCCAAGTATCTTGTTATTTTCACCTTCATCATCTGATTTTTATTGTTGGTGAGAAGAGGGTATAGAGTAGTAATTTTCCTAGTTGTTCTGTACTATTTATTGTAGCAAACCAAGAAATTATAAGATGCTCTGTTTTGTCAGACAGGTCAACTGATGTATGGGGAACAAGATTCATACCTTCCAACAAAGACTGCAATTTCTTCTCAAGTTCTCATGTCTCCTCTCTTTGTCTTTGGAGGCTTTATTAAATTTTGATGACAATATCACTACTGTTTTTGCCTCCAGTGCTCTGCACACCAAAGAGTTTGAAAGAACTTGACGATGCTGGATTTACTCACAATGAGTATATCTTTTTAAAATACTATACCTATCTTAAGAGGCAGGACAGCAGAGTGGAGAGAATGGAGTGATAGACTCAGAGAGAGAGTGGCCTATTTTTCATACTACCTCAGACACTTCT
Source organism: Gymnobelideus leadbeateri (assembly GCA_011680675.1). Taxonomy (NCBI): domain Eukaryota; kingdom Metazoa; phylum Chordata; class Mammalia; order Diprotodontia; family Petauridae; genus Gymnobelideus; species Gymnobelideus leadbeateri. The sequence continues at coordinate 101,556 of WOXC01009026.1, read as the reverse complement.
TAGTTATTTAACTCTGGGAAGACTGCTCAAGCCCTCTGGAGCTATTTCCTCACATATAAAGTGAAGAAAATAACAGTGCCTAACTCATTGGATTCAAAGGATTAGGTAAAATAATGTATATGTTTGGCTCATTTTAATTTCTCATTTCTTCCTGTTTACTACTCTTTACTTTGAATATTTGTTTATGTGTATGTATGTAAGGGCATTTGTTTATACAATATGTATATGCATATACACAATATAATGTATAGATTAATACACGTATATGTTTATCTATATGCACATATAAAATGCATATAAACACATACATATATACACATGTGTATACATATACACACACATATATACACATATGTTCTTGACTCTTCCTTAGTTTACATAAATTCCCAGAAATAGACAAGGCACGGTGTAAATTGATTTCAAAGATGGAAATTTGAGAAAATTATGCTTTGAGGACAAGGTCTCATTTTATCTTTATCATTATAAACAAAAATAAACATTTTTATTTGACTCGTAAGGTCATTATCATTTTGACACTAATAAAACTACTAGAAAACCATAGCAGAGTGAACCTCTTTTGCCTGATATCTTTTGTGAATCACAGCTAATTGCAAAATATTCAGGAATTTTAAGAGTTAATTCCAGTGCTTACAACTGTATAAAATTAATCAAACTGCTAACACTATAACATTATAATATATAATTATTATAATATTAAAAGGATGCCTTGATATCCTTAATTTCATGCATAAAAAGTACATGCAATCAACTGTATTTGCTCAATGCTTCAAAATAAATAAATACAATTTTCTTTTATCAGCAATCTTCAAGTGGCCAGAGAACTATCCTTAGGAAATCAGAATTCCATTTTAAGATTACTGTTAGCTGAATGCTATCACTATCATCATCATATTTCTATGCTTTGCAAAATATTTTATAAATATTCTCATTTCTCCTCAAAACAATCCTGGGAATTTTGGTATTATAATATGTGTTATATACATTGGGAAACTGAGGCAGAGGTTATTTTCTCAAAGTCCTCTAGCTACTAAATTTCTGAGGAAGTATTTCAATTCAGGATTCTCTAACTCCAGAGTCAGTACTCTGCCGACTTTGAAAGAAAACCTAGTGATTGTTTTTCTAAGGATGAACAGAAAAATACCATTTATACTGCTGAAATCTGGGAGGCCAGTCTAAGTAAAATATGTAAGAGCCTCAATATATATTTAATTTCACTAGCCAAAAATAAACATTATTCCAAGGAAGGCAGGATATCCTGTGCTACTCCTACCAGATGGTTCTCCATATTTAACATCACTTTTTCCCTGTCTAGATTGAAAATTATTCAGATTACTTTATTTTCTTCCCTGAAGGGGCACAGCAGAGATCAATGAAATGCCACTTCTGAAATGATGAACCATAATCTCTGGTTTCACAAACAAAAACAACTTATTCATCCAATAGCAACAATATCCAGACTCAGCAAAAGTAAAACAAAACAAAATAAACAAACAAAAAACCCTTCAGCCAGTTGATCACTTAGTAGAAAACACTTGACTGACTGATTTTTTTCCATTTTCAACCAGTTTTCTTTGGCATTAGGCTAATACAGTCATGGATACAAAACAGTATTAGGATACGGATGGCACTGCTTCTCCACTGTATCTGAATATCCTCCTGTATACAATAATTCTAACTGAGATGGAGGAGAAAGAGAAGCCTGGGTTACTGAGGAGATATAACAGTCATTACAGAAAAGGTGTAACAGAAAAGGGATAACTCAGATGAGCTATTTGCTGAAATTGTCTGACTTTCAGCAAGAAACAAAACTGGATCACAGAATATTGCAACTCTGTCTGCTTCCACCAGAGATCATAATTGGGCTATGATTTTTACAACAGAAAAGTCTTATTGTCAGAGGACCAAGTCTGACAAAAGTTTAGTAACATTGATGCCACAAACCTGAAGATCATACAAACAATATTGAAAATTAATTGTATTTTTAATTTTGTGCATACACATTAGACACAAAGTAATGTATGTAGCATGTTTTCTTTTCCTGTCATTATTCTCTACTTGAAATGATAAAATATTTTAGAAGGTTTAAAGCACTCTTTTATCCTAACAAATAATAATAATTTTCTGGGAACTCTTTACTCCATTGATATTCTATTTAATTCTGTTAATATAATTTGGGCAAATACAGAAATGGTTTTGGATGAGAAGAGGGAATTCATGATTTTAAAACAAATAGAAGCACTAGTTTTAAATCAAGCTATTGCTTGATCTGTGGAGTTCTAGTTGGATTAACTGAGGTCAGGCTTCTGAAGAGACAGTTTAGGAATTCTGCCCCTTTAATGGTCAAATTGTAAGCACTCCTTAAAGGAAGGGCCAAGTGACAGGGTGATTCCAGCCTAGTCTGTCTCTTTATGGTACAACTGCATTTCCTTATAGAAGAAAGATATTTTAAAAAGAGAGAAGAGGCAAGAGGAAAGAGTGAACAGGGAAGGGAATGGGCAAAGAGAGAAGGGCAAATAGAAAGGGGAAGGGAGAATGGCAATGGCAAAGGGGAGAAGGTTGCAGGGAGTGAAAAACATTTACACAAATGGGGTTAAATTAAAGCTAGTCAACTGACCTTTGGGTTCTACATTGTTACCTCAAACTAAACATTATTTTTACTCAAATATTGACCCTGTTTACATCTTTGGTTTGTTTTTACTTTGGATTTTTGGAGATAATTACACTCTTTTATTAAACAGTTAAGGGATTATTAAATACAGATTATTGGGAGAATTTTCAAAATCTTTCACTTTCTTCTTTCTCCAACCTGAGTAATCCCATAAGGACGTAAAACAATGAAAAATTAATTCTGTGTTGCATGAATTCTTTTTTTTTTAAATTAAATTTCTGTATTCCTGTGAATTAGAGATTGTTACATTATGTAAAGTATGTAGTTAATTTAAGGTATTCCTTTATTGCAGCCTTGCCTATTAGAAAAGTTTTGCATTTAAAATAGGTAATTGTTTTAAATTCTTAAAATTTCTCATTCTACCAATATATCATGATTCATATATTTATTACCTACTCTGTGCCAAGAATCATGTTAGTCACTGGGGATACAAAAATTTTCTAATCTTATTAGCTCATATTAATTTATACCTTGAGACCATAATAGATCATGCCTTACTTCTAATGGATCCAGTGGTATGGAATGGGGTATATTGCTTCACCTAAGAGGAGGATATAGCTCTTCTAGAGCAGGCTTAGATACATAGACTTAATACGTTGGGAGATCCGGCATTTTAGTTTGTATCTATTTGTGTGAAATTCTACTTACTCTTCCCAGGTCTCCTGCATTTCACATTGCAGCCCAATTTCATAAAGTCTGAGGAATTATGCATCTTGTAGCTCAACCTTCCTTATTTGCCAGGCTAGGCAACTACATTAATGTTCACTGACTTGTCCATCGTCACACAAGACGTCATTCCTAGTCTTGGGATTATAATGATTCTGTCCTTTCAATGTATAGCATATTGCCTCCCTTTTCTGAATTTTTGCACCATCTTTTACAACTCTCATGCTCTTACTACACTTCAAACTTTTTGTATTTTTATATAGGGAGCACTATTTCCCCAGCACACCTATACATCTTCTTTCTCTACCACTTCTACATCTACAATCCTATTATGTCTTTCTTCAAAACCTCACTCCCAGCAAACCCATATTAAGCTTTGTGAAGGCATGGACTTTGTCTTCTTTACATCCCTGTAGGCCTTACTGATTTAACAAAATAGAGATTCAACTGAAAAAAAAAAGATTTGTTAAATAAATATCAATAAGTATACTCTAATGGAAAATAGAAATATTTAGAAACCTACTAATAGCAATTTTGGAATATTTCTCCCAAGACAGTTACATTAAATAAAAAGCTGACATTTTCATAATGCTTTTAGTCTTACAAAATGCTTTATTATAGGTTATGTAAATCATGCCACACAACAACTCTGAGAGTTTTTTCAGGTGAGAAAACTAAGGCCAAGTAATGTTAAAATGATGCCCACAGTCATTTGGTTAGCAAATGTCAGAAGAGTAAAACACACATCTCTTTGATTCCAAGTCTAACACTCTCCACACTATAAAACAGCCTTGCTAAGTATAGATAACTACTGTCTCTGAGAGGTTTAAATATTTAGATTCAAAGAACAACAAAATATTTGAATTGGAGGGGACTATCCAGGTTATTTTGTCCAACCCTTCTCATTTTATAGAGGGTGAATCTAAGGACTGGATAATTTATGTCACTGGTAGAAGGGGAATACACCAGGTGGTTTATTGAGGTCTCTGTCAGCTTAAAGATGCTCTCTTTGGAAAACTTGTTTACCTTTGCATATTAATTAGCACTTTGTATAATTAATGATCAGGAAGAGTAAAGACAGAGCTAATTTGGGCCTATCACAGAAATTATGCAAGGAAAACTACCAAAGTACATTCTGTGGACTGCTTTTCCTAGAATTTGAATCTTAAAGGAAAAGAGTTTTAGAATGTTCAAGACTTTATGCAATGTTTCATATCTCCTTCCAAAGGAGGCTTTTTTTCTTTCAAATGAGGCTTTTTTTTCTCCTTTATAACCAAGAAATTATATTTGGCAATAAAACTTCAATCTTCCAAATTCTTGAGATCATTTATCAAATCAGTGACTATTGTTAGAGAATTATATGTAGACAAGTAAACACCAAAGGCTTAAGAAAGTTTCAGTTTGAGGAAAAAAAGTCTGTTAAGATAAGAGTCAGCATGGTGGTGGCATGGTGATTAGAGTATAAGACTTGCTATTTAAAGTCTGGTTCATTTACTCCCTATTAGCTCTATGACCTTGGGGAAGCCACATACAATTGCTAAGCTTTGAAAAATAATATTTGGGCAAAGGCATATGCAAACCACTTTTAATAGATGTGTACTACATATGTTAAGTACAATATGCATCAAAGTATTATATATATATAATCACATAGTATACATAGAATATATCATAATGGTTGCAATATTTTCAATGAAGTATTATTATGAATAACAAAATAAATAGTATGAATATTAATATAATTAAATATTAAAGGAATAAAAAGTCACTTTCTCAAAATCAGCATTTCATTATACTCTAATTAGGTATCTTTCTGATACATAAGGAAATGTTAATGTAAATATCAATGAAGAAACAAAATCAAAATGAAGTGAAATTTGTGGAGATATAGGACTTCTTTGGAGTGATCATTTGATATAAACTTCAATGTGAGATTATTGTGTTTTTTTTGGGGGGACAATAGAATTGAAGAAGAAAACTCAATAATATAATTGAAGTGCATGGACTTTCAAAAATGTTACACCATACCTTAAACAGGGTGATTAAACTGGGGAAATCAGCATATATGTGATTAATCTTTAACACCATTGAACCCAGAATTTGGCAAGTAAATTAAATGCCATGGGGCTGGTAGGATCTTTTGTCATGTTTGTCAATAAAAAGAAACCCTATAGCTGTAGAAACTCAAGTGAATTCAAACTTCCACCGAAAACAAAATACTCCTACACACTACCTTCTCCCTCAAATTACTAAAACATATATATGTACCTTTGTACAAACACATGCACATACATATGCCTATTTATATACATAATAGAATCATATATTTAAACCTAGAAAGATGTTCTTGACTGACTCTTTCATTTTAAAATGAGGAAACTGAAGCCAAGAGAGAAAATAATCAGTGAAGTGGTGGAAATGAAAATATATAAGAAAATACTGGCAGAGGCATGAGCTATTCATGTGAAAATGTTTTTAGCTAAAGATATGACATGGTTGCATTACTTTGACAGATGATTGTGATGTAAGACTACAATAAAAGGCATAGTATTCGTAATGATGGAAATGATAATTGTGTAATTCTGACCAGGTCAAATTTTGGTTACGGGAGCCACATTTTATGAAGTACATGCACTGGAAGGTGAGGGTACTGAAGGCCATTCACTATAAAGATCACTTGAAGTTTTGGTGAATTTTAGGGTAGAATGATGATGGGTGGAATGTGTGAAATAGGAGATTCAGGTTGCATAAAAAACAATAGTTTTCTAATTATTGTATTTGTTGAAAAATAGAATTGGTTACCCTGAAGGTAATGCTACTTTATCACTGAAGGCTTTTTTCAGAAAAGGCCTTTCCATATATAGATAGGAGTAGATTACCTCTTAGGTCCCTAACAATGTTAAAGTTTTAGCATTAAATTAAAAAAGATTAAATTATATTAAGCAGAAAATGGAAAGCACCCTATAAGTATGATTTGTCTAAAATCCGATATAATGCAGATGTCTATGAAAATAACTTTATCTAAACACCTGATTGGGATAGAGCAAACCAGTTATACTGACAAAGAAATTATGCATTGAAAAAGGAGGAATGAAGCCATCTGGAAAGATATAATAACCAAAAATTTCCTAAGGAATAGTTCTGTCTGTACATGATTTTACATGTGTATTGATGCCTTTCATAATAGACATACTATCCTTTAAAATAGAGACAGGGCAGAGTTAACTCTAGTAGGGCCATTATGGGTTTTCGGGAGAGGAATTAGGGTTAAGTGACTTGCCCAAGGTCATATGGCTAGTTTTGTGTTAAATGTTTGAGGCCAGATTTGACCTCAGGTCCTCCTGACTCCAGGGCCAATGCTCTATTCACTCTGCTACCTAGCTGCCCCAAGAAATCATAATTTTTAAAGAAAATATAAGATCTAAACACCACCATTCTACACATATCATGAAAAGAGTTAATTCTGTTATGCTCAGTCAGATATTTAAATCCTGTTGTTCGCACTGCTATTTCAAAACTTTGAACATCTAGCTTTTATACTCTCCAACACATACGCATACCAGTCAACTAGCAAGCATTTTTCAGTTGGCTATTTTATACTAGTCACCCTGCTATTGGTGAGTGATGGGTGTGGAGACCAGAAAGGATAGTCACTTTTTAAATAAAACAAACATGATTACTGCCCCCCCCCCCACACACACTTCGATTCAACTTCTAAGTTTAGTTCAGAGAAAAGATACAAAGAAATGCCTCCTCATCATTATTCTACAGATTTAATATTTCTTTGTTGTGATTAACTACTAAAGACTACCTCAAGGCATAGCTCCAGTGTAGTCACTTTCACTCATTCTTTTCTCATTCCATACTCCTCATGATTATTCCGAATCAGCAGCCCCAATAAAAGTGGTGATACCCAACCTTATACTACACCTTCTTAATTTTCTCTGTCCCTGAAGTTTCTGCAGCTTCTCATAGTGGTCCTAGACATGAGCCCCTGGTGGGAAGAAACCATATCCCTACATTCTGCTCCAACTGATTAAGCCAAGGCTACATTCAGACAAGCATATGACACATGCTTCTTGAAGGGTAAGGAGGTAGGAGAGCTGTAAAGATGGTGAAATTGGATTTATAACAGGTTCTAGGCTCCCACTTTAGACGATTTGTTAACAAGGATGGGTGGGTGGGGAATAGTTCACTGGCATGGGAAGCCTGTGTGAATGTGTAGATGGAGGAAAAGAGAAAAGGGAAAAAGAAATATTCTGGATCTTCTGCTCCACATAAACTGAGATTCTTGACATATTGGAAAATATTGTATTTTTCATCATCATCCCAATTCTAAATTGAAATGGGAAACCCTACTTACTTTAATCAGTGAACTCAGTAGTAGAATGGTTTGGAGTCAGAAGGAGTCCTGTTTCCCCTAGTTGAGGATTCCAAATATATCCGTGCCCCTGTCTTGAGAGAGCCCCGCCAGCTGTGGCAGGTGCAGATCACGGACCTTCCCGCGCTCATGCCCCCTTATTCTCCCTGCCCACCCCTAAGTGGGCGCTGAGCTCTTGAGCATGCTCAGTGTGGTTGCTGGAGTCACTGAGGAGTTTCCACGCGTGCATTCCGCTTCTCCGGGTTTTAGCTGGAGCCTGTGTTGAGGGGGTTCAAAGGGGGTGTGTGTGTGTGTAGGGGGTGGGGGTGGCACCCGGGAGCCAGGGCAGATTTAGCTTTGCAAGTAGCTAGATTCGTAGCTGTCCAGGATTCTACTGCTGGTTGTTGCTCCGAGATGCTCAAGCAGAGCGCTGGGCTTTTTCACCTGCCGCGCTGAGGCAGGGGGGATTGGGGAGAGCCGCTGCTGCTGAAGGCAGCTGGGGTGTGTGAGATGGGGGGAGCGCATACTGCAGTATAATGCGAGCCCATCTCCTCTGGAGGAGCAAGCTGCTGCCCGAGTCCCAGAGCCCCATTCAGGTGTTCTGCATCCGTTTCCCACCCCTCCAGTAACTTGACACTTCGCTTCTTCTCTTCTCTGGTGCTTTTCTTGGTATTGGGGTGGTGGGGGGGAGGGGGGAGAGTTTTTCTGGGGAGGATTGCGGTAGCTGAAGGAGAGATTCCGAGAGGGAGCTTGCCTTGTGCCTCTCTTCTTCTCCCCTCCACATCTCCACTCTCCCCCCTCACCGGGTCCCCGCCGCCCCCCTCTGCTGCTGCTACCACTGCTGCTACTGCTTTGCTCTTCGCCAATTCCGAGAGAGACGGAAGCCTGTGTCATGCAATTGGTGCCAAGTGAAGGTGCCCGAGTCTGAAGTGCCCGTGAGGAAGTGAAAGCCAAATCAAACCCCACAATGACAGCCATGAAGCAGGAGCAGCAGCCGTCCAATCCCGGGGCCAGAGGGAGCCAGGCGCAGCAGCAAGATCAGGTAAGAGTTTGCAGCAAGTAGCCCTCCTTGGGGATAAGAAGAAGGGCTTCAAGCATCTTTCCTCCCTGCTCCCCTCTTCTGTCCACCGCCTTTACATTATCCCCTCCCCCTGTCTCATCCCCACCCCAGCCACCACCGTTTTCACTCCTACCCACCCGGTTTGTCTTCTCCCACTCCACCCCCTTTTTACCCTCCTCCTTTCTCTGCCCTTCCCCCCCTCCCCAATTTGGTTCTTCACCGATCCTCCCTGATGGACTCTGCAGGAAGTTGGAGCATTTGAGTGCACTCTAGGGCCAGGGAAAGGATGCAAAAGGTGGAGAGACGTGGGGAGGGCGGGAGAGAGGTAAAGAGTCAGTACCTGAATATGTGGGAGAGAGGGAGGAAAGGTGAGGGAGCCCAGGAGAGCTGGCCGCAAGCGGGATGGGATAGTAGTGGCTGTTGGGTCCGCTGCTGCCTTGACGGCTGCTGCTGCTTCTGCTAAAAGCTCCCCAGCCAGAGTGAATGGCTCATCAGAGTAAAGAAAAGGAAGGATTTTCAATCCCCCATTCATGCTTGTTGGAAGGTAACTGTAGGGAGCTGTTGGCCCGGGTCGTTGCCTTGGCTTCAGTGAGAAACAGCTGCCTGAAGAAAAGTATACTTTACTAAGGGAAATAGTTGAGTCATCTGGGAGGTTGGCTTGACTGTACCCTTTGAGAGAGGCAGGGATCTTAGTACAGGTGACGACCTCTAACCAGTTAGTTTTGTGGTTTCTTGCTTTGGAGTTGGTCAGTGTCTGCAGCAATGCTAGCTTGAGGAATGGGCAAGTGATGTGATTAGATAGGGGAAGGTTTGTTGCTTTCCTGAACCCACATGTTTTCAGTTTCTGCAGTGTGGTGCTTTTATAGAGATAGTTGATGATGAGCCCTCTTGAGCAGATATGAGAATTATTTGTTTTACTCTTTTTAGCTTCCCAACACCCCCCCCCCCACTCCCCAAACACACACATTGATTTTTTGTTTCAGTGTGGTCCAGTGAAATAACCTAAGGGTGACTCTTGTTCTCATCTTTCCCAGACTAAAATGGTTCTAGAGTTTGCGCTGTTGCTTTACTCTGAAGTTGAAAGAAGAGGCGGGAGGGGGGAGGTGTCTGGAGTTTGGGTAGGGGAGGTAAAGGGAAGGAGAGACCATTATGATTAGCCTTTTCATAGATCTGTCATGTTTACATCAATTAGGAACTCTAGGTAGACACTGTCAGCTATTAGGTCATTGGATAATTATGGCACTCTGGAAAAGAGCCTCCTATGCTACTTACCAGAGATGGTGCTCTACACCCAGGATACACTGCAGAATGGGCTGTAACGCCTTCCTGGGCAGACGCTTTCCCAGCTTATTTCTGGAAGTAGATATAAAACACGATCAGCCAAAATCATAAGCAGTGGCTTAGCTATTAAGCTTTTCTGTGCCCTTAAGTTTAAAGTATAAAGAGAGCTGTCCAAATGGAGATGGAGATGGAGGGAAAGTGGTCCTATTAGCATCCTAGTGTCTTTGCTTGTTATCAGCACTCATCACCTTCCCCACATTTCCTTTAGGGGTTTCTGTTTCACAGGTGGTAACCATTACCACTCACTAAAAGCTTATCTGGGCTTATATTACTGCATGATGAAAATTGTGCTGTAATTTGTTCTGTTTTGGAAAAATCATTGGAAGTGTTTTGCCCTTTTTAGGGTTAAATCTCTAAAAAGATGAAATATATCCTTCCTCCACCCACCTTTGTTCTTAGAAGAGCAACTGGTTAGCAGCTATCTAAGAGATGATTTGTCAAGAAAGGAGTGTGGTTTGAAAATCCACTTTCAGGCTGACAGCACCTTAAATTTCATTAACAAGCTGCCATGCCTCTCAGTTGTTTCTGGGTTGATAGTACCAAGAAGAATGATTAGTCAGGTGAGATTCTCCACATGAAATTCGTGCTCACTAACCTGTGACACCAGCTGGTTACTTTGGGTGCTGCAAAATTTTCAATTATGTTGGAGGTGGAGAGAAAGCCAAGGGGAACATAGCTACAAAATCTGAAGATAATGCTAATAATCTGTCTATTTTGTATATACTGACCAATCTATAATCCAGGTATAGGGATTGGGGTTATATTTAGAATTGATTGCTAATTTGTATTGAGGTACAGCTATATATTTTCATTTTGTGTATTTTTGTAACTGATGTTTTTTCAAAATATCATGAATATTTATTTCCAAAATTATATCTGGCAACAAATTGATTTAATTCTTATACTGAAATTAATACTATTTCCAAATGTCAGAAGTGAGTGTGCACATGTGTGTATTTTGTGTGTGTGTGTCAGAGAGAGAGAGAGAGAGAGAGAGAGAGAGAGAGAGAGAGAGAGAAAGTGTGTGCATATTTGTGTATGTTTTAAAGAAATATTTTGGAATTTGAGAAGGGACAGACCTTAAAAATATACTCTACAGAATACCATTTAGTTTCACATAGCTGGTTGCAGAATCCCTTCCAAATATTCCAAACAAAGTAAATGTAATTACTGTGGTCTTCACCTTAAAATTAGCAAATGGAATTTGCATGAAACAATGTGTGTTATTGCTATAAATAATAAATGATTTTTGGAAGTTATAAGGATATTTACTGTTATACTCAATCTAGACCCAACCCTGAATGGTCACAGTCAAAACTCAGAAAATCAGTAATGGATATATAACTTTATTATTACTTATTATGAATTATTTTAGTTTTTCCTATGTAAACAATATCACAAAATTAAAAACAATATAATTTTCCTTTAAAATAACTGTTCTTTGAAATAACATTTTATGAGGGGAATGTTCCATCTGATCATTCACTAGGTATTGATTTTGAATGAATTAAAGTCTCTTAAATATTGCTGAAAATGTGTTTTGCTTTCTAAGGCAGAGATAGAATTCTAAAAATCAAGGTGTCATGATTCTAGGAAGGACCTCCTTTTACTTAAGTTACAGTGAAGGTCCATGATATTTTTCTTTCCCAAAGAAAATGTCTATGGACTTGTGAAAAACCTTTGTTATCATTACCAGAGCTCTTTAGGGGTCTCAACCTCTCAATTTTCACTCATTTGTAAATGCCTGGTGGTAAGTAGGTGCTGTAATCATGATCAGAGCTGCTCCAGGGTAACTACTGTGACAAGAATGTAATATGAAATCTACTCACTTAAATTAGTTAAAATTCGGAGTCACTGTGAATTCTCATCATTCAAATAATCTTTCTTTGCTAACTCCATTGATTATGTACATGTTTATAATTTCTATAACACTTCATGTTTGCAAACTGCTTTGAAACCAACTCTTTAAAGTAGATCAGTATAGATTTTCCCACTAATCACAAAAGTCCCATTTTAAAGATAAGGAAACTGAGGTTTAGGACTAATTATTAACTTCGCTTTAATGGTTATTAATTCAATATTAATATCATACAACTGCAAGACATGCTAGTTTATGAAACCATTTAAAGGAATTTGAAATTAAACCGTCTATATGAAGCTTGTTATATAAATAAATTACCTTTTAATACACAAATAATACTTAAATAACTATATGGTCATATTGAACATTATAAAAAAAAGAAGTGATTCCTCAGGGCATACATTGTGTCTCTAACTTCTTTTGAAGGATGGAAAAAAATTTATAAGTTGATGGTGTCACTGTTTTTTCTCCCATTTCCACCAAGTGGCAGTCTTATACTGAAAGCTATGTATAGAAATGTTTTCAAATGATGCTGTTTGTGACTGTAACAATAACAACAATTAATAACAATTTCTACTCGCATTGTTTTATGATGCCTTCCCATGGTATAAAAGTGACCTGGATACTCTATTGCTATGCTAAGAGAGAAGAAATTTGGGCAAGTCCTATCTAGTTTGTATACTTCTAGGACAGGGATGTTGACTGATTCTGAGGATCAGTCTAGTTAACTGTGTATCTGTTTATCAGTGGAAGGCTGCGCAAGAATTTATAATATTAGAAGTACTCACATAGATAAAATCACAGATCTTTTAAAATATTATAATTTTTGCTCATATACTATGGTCAGAGCATATTGGAAGGAATAATATGGAGGAAATTAAGGCACAGAAAGTAAAGTGAATTATGAGAGAGTTGAATAATGAACCCAAGTTTTCAAGGTTATCACTAAAGACTGGTTTATTGGGGCTGTTTGTTGGTAGTGACTGTTTTCTGGTGAGGTGATTGTGCCTAAGGCAATATATTTCCTACTTAATTATTATTAAAGAATGAGGGAGATCTTGGGGTATATAACCTTATTCCATTAATATGGATCAGAAAAAAATATAATTTTAGCTTGTCATCTTGTAGTTTAGAAAGTTGCCTTAGGACTCAAGAGAGTTTTAAGGAGTTTTCCTATAGTCATATAGCTAGGACTCAGATCTAGCTAGATCTTTATGAATCTGAGACTGGCCTTTGTATACCACACTTATTAGGTTGAACTTTTAGGACAAAATAAAACAATTACCACAACTATTGTAGTAGGGCAACTGGGTGGTTCAGTGGATAGAGTGCTGGACTGGAATTAGGAAGATTCGTATTCATGGCTTCAAATCTGTCCTCAGGCACTTACTAGATGTGTGACCCTAATCAAGTCCCTTAACTTTGTTTCCTCAGTTTCTCATCTATAGAATGAACTGGAGAACTAAATAGCAAGTCACTTCAGCATCGTTGCCAAGAACATTCCAAATAAGGTCATGAAGAGTAGGACAAGAATGACAAATGATTACACAGCAACAACAACAAAATTAATTTTGGCTTGCAAATGTTATTTTTTGGAAACAAATGTTTGCACCATTGAGGCAAGAGGATTAGATTGATTTGTAAATTTATTGACACAGGAATCTCTTGGCTAAGGAAGTTCCTTGTGTCAAAGCAGATAAGTTTCTCCCCTATGGCTTATAGCCTTAGAAACTTTCAGCACTGAGGGGTTACAACTTTTGCCCAGGGTTATAGAGTCAACAAGTGTGACACATAGAACTTAAACCCAGATCTTCCTTTGTCTGGGTCTGCCTATTTACCACTATATTTTAGTGTCTTCCATTAATGTAATAACAAATAAAATATATTCTGTGGCAAACATTTTATTTTACTTGAAGAGTATAGTCTAATTAGTACCTGGTAGTCAATAAGCAGAAAATTACAGAAAATATCTCAATGATTCTATAGTTTCCTTCTTAGTCTCCAAAAGAAATGACTTATGAACTGGTGTCTTAATAACTAAGGCAACTAATGTACTTGAACTGCTCTGCTAAGATTCATTTTCTGTGAAATATTTAATACATATTATATTTTAATGTTAACATAAGATATTACATTTCTACATAGTAAGAAAGTATAGAATACATGCTATTTTTATGTCAGCTGAGATCTATCAAACTCCATTAAAATTCTTAAAGCTCTACTCCATGAAATTTTATAAAATAATTTTTTTTGTAAATAGTACAAAATTGTACTTGGGGACTACTTTTAAACATCATACTAATATCCTAGAAAATAGTTTGTAGTAGTAAGGATGCTAAAGAAAAAACCTTCAAACATTTTACAGTCATTTAACAGTCACTAAACATAACCAATTTGAAAAAAATCAACCTCCCTGTTTGAGAAAAACTACTTTTCTTCATGTTTTGGGGGGAAAACCATTCAACAGCTTCTAATCAACATTAACATTTTGAGAAATTCAGTCTGCTTTTTAAAGTAGGTAATAAATGATGCATAAATAACATCAATATCTGGTGTTATTTAGGACAATGCCCTGCTAGTTATGAAGGTCCTTGAAATTCTTCTTCCTGCCAGACTTTATTTTCTCATATAATTAATTCACATTGTGGTACTGTGAGGGATAGTGTGTATCTTAAGTTTAAAAATGCTGTTTAAAAAGTTCAGCATTTGCATTCTTTAATCCTTAACTTTTATGACATTAGATTGTATACTTGAAGGAATAAAAAATGGAAAACACTATGTTAAGGACAATAATTGTATTAATAATCATTAGTGCTAAACTTTTTTTTAGTGTTATAGATAAAATAGTAATAATGTAAGCACATTTTCTGTTTCTCTGAGAAAAAGATAACAGTTCAGGATATCATCAAGTTGTTTCTCTCATCAAAATTAAAAACCTTCAACAACTTTATCCTTGTAGCCATCATGTACATGTAATACATATAATATAGATAAAATGTTTAATATTATGTATATATAATATATATATATGCATACACATAAATATATGCCTATGTGTGTGTATATATATAGACACATACATATATACATATATGTGTGTCTTTTTTTTTTTTAAGCATTTGGGGTTAAGTGACTTGCCCAGGGTTACACAGCCAATCATTATTTATGTGTGGGTGCTCATTTTGTGAGGCCAGATCTGATCCTGGGTTGTCCCACCTCCGGGCCTGCGCTCTAACTCACTGTGCCACCTGTGTGTGTTTTCTTAAAGACTAGACAAGTGACTTTAAATTCTTACAGATCCTACCAAACTGGAAAAAGTTCGATGTGGTTCTGTCATCCTAGTACACTATAGCAAAATTTGGAGAGGAAGGCTGATCAATGGAATTTTTTTAGTGGAAGCAGGATAGTATTTCAAGATGACACAATGGAAAAAAATGTGGCTTTGGAGGTAAAGGACATATATTTGAAACGTCTCTCTACCTGTGTGGCTTTCCACAAGTTATTTAACATATATGGGTCTACTTCTTTGTCAAATATGTCAAAGATTATTTCTGACATTCATTGTAGCTACAAATCTGAGCTTGATTTCTACTTGCAAATAAATTGAGAGTTGCAAGATTATAGACTTGAACTCACATTATTGTAATTATGAACAAAGTATTGAAATCACTCAGGAAAGACTGATTTTATTGCTTAACTTTCAATATTCCAAGTTATGATTCATGTGGGAGCTTCCTCCATTAATGGAGAACTCTAAAGTCTAGGACTTATCTGAAGACATTCCTAGAAATTGAGAGGTGGAGGTACAATGCTAATAAATGTCAGAAGTGAAATTTGATCCCAAGGTATACTAATACAGGCACACAGGAACATGTGGATGTATATACATATATGTATGTATACCTATATTTTCATACATGTATATATCTTTACATACATATTTGTATATATATATCTAGGTGTGTCTGTGTGTGTTTGTGTGTGTGTGTGTGTGTGTGTGTGTGTGTGTGTGTGAGAGAGAGAGAGAGAGAGACAGAGAGAGAGAGAGAGAGAGAGAGAGAGAGATTGATTAAGGGAAATTTTTTCTTAGTGGTACATCCTGCGGGCAATGTGGCATGGAGCACAGAGAACAGGGTCTAAAGTCAGGGAATTCTGGCTTTAAATTCTACATATGAAAACTATTAGTTATGTAACCCTGAGTAAATATCTTAATTTTCAGTGATCTTAGTCATTTCTTAGAGCCTAGAAATTTCAGAAAAGTTGCCAAAAATTCATTTGTAGATGGGATTTCCTCACTAGGAGTAAGCAATATTAATGAAATCATTACAAATAAGGATACTGAGACATGGAAAAAATGAAAGGGTCAGATATAAAGAGCAAGAAGATTCCATCACTGTAATCTTCTTCAATGATCTCATTTTACAGTGGAGAAAACTGAGACTTTGGGAAGACATGCCAGTGGTCACATGATAGTAAACAACAGAATTGGAACTGAACCCAGGTGATCACAACTCCAACACCAGCAGTCTATGAACTGTAACAAAATGTACTGTGGAAGCTCCCTCCACTGTAGATGGACATCTTCTCTATAATTTTGAATGTAAAATAGGAATTCTTGAGCATTATTTTGTGTCATTCTATTAAAGGTGATGCACTTCTGAGAATAATGTTTTAAAATTAAAATACATAGTCTTAAATGAATTTAATTAAATTGAAATATAGTTAAATATACACACATATGCATACATTTACATATACATGAGTGTGTATGCAATTTTTTGAAACATTGAGAAATAATTTACTTATGGTTATTCAGTTGGTATATCTTAGAGGAAGAACTTGATCCTAAGTATTCCTGTCTCCAAGAATAGGACTCCAGCACCATCTTTCAATTGTGTATATACATAAACAATACATGCATGAAAACATGAATATATACACTCACATACAATTAGAATAAATGCCTAGTCTTCATTGTTGTTGTTTGTTTGTTTCAGGGGGTAAGGCAATTCAGTGAGTTGTCTAGAGTCACACAGCTAGTAAGAGCATTAGCCTGGACTATAATTCAGGTCCCCCTGACTTTAGGGCCAGTTCTCTGTTCATTGTGCCACTTAGCTGCCCCTATAATTAGAATAAAGGGATGAACAAAGTGCCATGTACAGAGAATTCTAAAGAAATAGCAAGAGGCTTATGAAATTCTGAATAATTTGAATGTGGTTAAGGTTCCAAATTATTCCAGAATAATTTATATAATTGAGAGTCAATTTTCCTTTGCAGATCAAGTTAGTTTCCAGTTCTGTTTTCACACTTTCATTATCAACATTAATATGTTCTTGGACAATACAATCAGGGAATTTTAGTATTGGAAGGAACCACAAAGATCATTTGAGGCAATCACTTTATTTTACACACAAGGAAATGGAGGTTGAGAAAGGGAAACCTAATTTGCCTAATATTACATTGTTGGTAAATTGCAGAGCAGAGACTAGAGTCTAGGTTTTCTGGTGCAGAGAAAACAGTCCCAGATTTATAATAAAATGAACCAAGGTTTAATCCAAGTCTTCTCCTTGTTTTGTTTTGTTTTGTTTTTCACCAGAGTACTGTTAAGGAGTTGTTTAACTTCTTTTACTCTGATTTCCTCAGTAATAAAAAAAGGGCCAGGGAGTTGGTGGATTATACTTCTGTGGTCCCTTTCAACTTGGAGTCTATATTTAAAATGAACCATTATTTCTTTTTTTGTTTTTACCTTTAAAGCAAGATTTATAAAAATTATATTTAACAGAGCAGAGTGGAATTCTTCATGCCAGAAAATTTCTTTGAGGACATAGAATATTTGTAACATACAACTAACATTATTTAGTTTTATTATAGAATCTCAGTAATTTTGGAAAGTGTCAGAGACTATCCTTAGAGGCCAACCCAGGAACATCATGGAAGAAACTAGTATTTTTTTTTTTTTTTGCCTTAGAAGCCTTTTGTCGCAGGCAGCTAGGTGGCGCAGTGAACTGGCCCTGGAGTCAGGAGGGCCTGAGTTAAAATTTGCCCTCAGACACTTAACACTTATTAGCTGTGTGACCTTGGGCAAGGTACCTATCCCCAATTGCCCTGCCCTTCCCCCTCCAAAAAGCAAAAAAAAAAAAAAAAGGAAAAGCCTAATGTTGTTGTCTTTTCTTCAGTACTGTCCAACTCTTTGTGACCCTCTTTGGGGTTTTCTTGGCAAAGATACAAGAATAGTTTACCATTTTTTTCCTCCATCCTTGCAGATGACAAAACCGAGCAAATAGGGTTAAATGACTTGTCCAGGGTCACAGAGCTAGTCAGTGTCTAAAACCAGATTTGAGCTCAGAAGATGAGTCTTCCTGACTCTAAACCTGGAACTACATCCACTGAGTCACCTACCTGCTCACAATTACATTAATACACCTAAATAAAAGATCCTTTTTTTTATATTTGAAACATTTAATTTTAAAACTTTGAATTTCAGATCCATTCCCTTCCTCCCTTGTCACTCACTCCCTTTGGGAAGATAAGCAATTCAGTATGTGTTGTACTTATATAGCTATGCAAAACATTACCATAGTAGATATATTATAAAAGACTGCTTATATTTCCCTCCCACTCATCTCACCCCCCCACCTGGTCCATTCCCTACTTTGATCCTGTCCGCCTTCAAAAGTGGGTACTTCCAACCTCCCCTCCCGCCAGAATGCCCTTCCCTCCATCATCCTTCCTCTAATCCCCCTTCTCCCTACTCTCCTGTGGGCAAAATATCCCATTTAGTATGTATATAAAATGAACCATTATTGCATTAAATATTTCCCCATTATATGTAAATTTTTAAATAATCATTTAAAAAAATTAAGTTCCAAATGTTCTCCCTTTCCTCCCACCTCAACTACTTCCTAGAGAAATTAAGCAATTAGATATAGATTATACCTGTTAAATCCTGCAAAATAAATTTCTATATTAGCCATGTTACTCGAGAAAAGAACCAAAAAAACCCCAAATAAAGTTAAAAATTCTCTCCTGCTTCTGCTTACTTTGCTTTGCATGAGTTCATAAATCTTCCCAGGTTTTACGGAAAGCATCCTGCTTGCCATTTTTTATAGCACATTAGTATTTCATCACCAATTGTTCATCCATTGCCCAATAGATGTGCATCCCCTAGATTTCTAATTCTTTGCCAAAACCAAAAGGATTGCTATGAATATTTTTGAACAAATAGATTCTTTTCCCTTT
Organism: Gymnobelideus leadbeateri; assembly: GCA_011680675.1. Classification (NCBI taxonomy): domain Eukaryota; kingdom Metazoa; phylum Chordata; class Mammalia; order Diprotodontia; family Petauridae; genus Gymnobelideus; species Gymnobelideus leadbeateri. The sequence goes on along the minus strand of WOXC01009026.1, from coordinate 82,340 downwards.
TCTTTGATCTCCTTGGGATGCATATGTAGCCATGTTTTTGGTAGGTCAAAGGGTACACAATTTTATAAATCTTTAGGTGTACTTCCAAATTGTTTTCTGGTAGTATTAGAATACATCACAACTTCACCAACAGTGCATTATTGTTCCAATTTTCCCACATTTCCTTCAGCATTTGTCATTTTAACTTTCTATCCTGTTAGCTAACCTGATAGTTATGATGTGTTATCTCATATTTTTTTAATTTTGCAAGTGTCCAATCAATAGTGATTTAGAGCAAGGTTTCATATTTCTATTGATAGATTTGATTTATTTTTTTCTGAAAAGTACCTGTTCACATCATTGGAACATTTATAAACTAGTGAATAGATATTCATTTTATCAATTTTGTTCAGTTACCTATACATTTGAGAAAAAAGGCCTTTACCAGAGAAACTTGCTGTAATTTTTTTTCCAGATTCTGGTTTTCCTTTGAAATGTGACAAAATAATTTTGTTTGTGCAAAAGCTTTTTAATTTCATGTAATCAAAATTTCATGTATCAATTTGACTTCCAGTAAACCCCCATCCTCACTGTTTCTCTCTTGTTTGGTCGTAAAAATCTTTCCTTATCCATGGACCTTAGAGGAACAGTTTTCCATGGTCCCCTAATTTATTTCTGATATCACCCTTTATGTCTAAATCTTTTATCCATTTTGACCTTATCGTGGCATGTGATGTGAGATGTTAGTTTATGCTTAATTTCTGTCAAACTTCTTCCCAGTTTTCTAGGAATTTTTTGTCAGATCTTGAGTCCTTAACATAAAAGCTTAGATCTTTAGGTTTATCAAGCACTGGATTAATATGTTCATTTACTGCTGTGTATTGTATACCTAACTTATTTCGCTTTTCTACCACTTTCTTTCTTTCTTTTTTTTAAAGCAATTGGGGTTAAGTAACTTGCTCAAGGTTACACGGCTAGTCATTATTTATGTGTGGGTGCTCATTTTCTGAGGCCGGATTTGATCTCGGGTCATCCCAACTCCGAGGCCGGCGCTCTTACTCACTGCGCCACCTAGCCGCCCCACCACTTTATTTCTTAACTGGTACAATATTGCTTTGATGATTATTACTTTGTAAAATAGTTTGAAATCTAGAACTGCTAAGTTGTTTTCCTTTACATTTTTCATTGATTCTCTTCATATTCTTGACTTTTCATTCTTCCAAATGAATTTTCTTATTGTTTCTATATTTTTTCTTTAAACTACTCCTTTTTTATGACTAGATTATTAAATTTCCAATTAAGTTTTCAGCCATGCCTCAATTTCTCTTTATAAAATATCGTTGTTGCTTTTTTTTTTTTTGCATTATGGTCTGAGAAGTACACATTTACTATTTCTGCTCTTCTGTATTTGCTTATGATTTTATGCAGTGAGCATAAAAGTGGGCATATTATACATGGTTGATTTTTGTAAAGATTCCACGTACACACTGAGAAAAAGTAAATTTCTTTCTATTCTCATTTGGTTTTCTCCAGGGGTCTATCAAATCTCCCTTTTCTAAGGTTCCATTTTCTTTACTAGTTACTTTATTGTTAGATTTATTTAGTTCTGAGAGGGGAAAATTGTGGTGCCCACTATTATAATTTTGAAGTTTTTTATCCTACTATAAATTCTTTAACTTTTCCTTTATGAATTTTGATCCTATGCCTTTTAATGAGTGTAAATATATATGTATACATATATATATGTTTAATATTGATATTATTTCATTGTCTATAGCTTCTTTTAGAAAGATGCAGTTTCCATGCTTGTTCCTTTTAATTAGGGCTATTTTCTTTTGTTTCTGTTTTGTCTGAGGTCATGAGAAATACCCTTGCCCTTATACTTTCAGGTGAGGTGTAATAGATTCTACTGCAGCACTGTATTTTAACTGTGTGAATGCCTCTATTTCAAGTTTGTTTCTTGTAAGCAACACATTTTTGTATTCTGGTTTCCAAGTCATTCTGCTATCCACTTCCATTTTATGGATGTGTTCATCCCATTCACTTTCACAGTTATGATTTCCAACTCTGCATTACCTTCCATTCTGTTTTCTTCTTCTCTTTTTATCCTTTTCTTCTCAAGCATGTTTTGTTTCTGATCATAATCTTCTTTTATCTACCCCCTGCCTTTTTCTACTCTCGTTTTTCTCTTCCCCTTCTCCTCCTACCTCTCTGTTGGATAAAATAGATTACCATTACCAATTCATATTATATATATATATATATATATATATATACACACATATATACATATATATATACACACAAACACACACTATTTGTGTGTGAGAGAGAGAGAGAGAGAGAGAGAGAGAGAGAGAGAGAGAGAGAGAGATTGATTCCCTCTTTGAACCAGTTTAGATGAGAGTGAGGTTCAAGCCTTACCCCTCCTATTTTCCCCTCAGGTATAAAACCTCTTTTGTGACATTTTTAAGTGAGATGGTTTTCCCATTCTTCCACTCACTTGCTCCTTTGCCCTGACAATTCCTCATTTTTACTTATGCTTTCTTTAACATCATCCTACCATAATCGGCTCATTCCCACACCCTTCTTCTATATAGAATAATTTTAATTTCCTTAATAAAGATAACATTTTTGGAAGATTCATTCATAATATCATGTAGAAAGGCAAGAAATTTCACAGTATCGTGTCCCTTATGATTTACTTTCCATGTTTATCTTTTTTTATGATTCTCAAGTATTATAGTCAAAAGTGAAATGGTTCAGCTGTTGTCTTTTTGTCATGAAGAAATCAAAAGGAACTTATCAAATTTGAACTATTTACATTCCTACATGGAAAAAACAATGACTGTGACTGATGAAACCTTTCTCATTATGAAAATAACTGAAGAAAGCTATATGGGCATATGAATACATATGTGAATGTGTGTATATATGTTTACAGGTATACATGGATAGAGGTCACAGGTTGAATTTGGTGGGAAGGGATGATACTTAAGTGGTGAAGTTAAGAGGTAAGACAGGAGAGTGGCAAGAGTAGATGGGGAGAGACAGGGTAGGGTAAACTATCTCATGTAGAAGAAGCAAGGGGAAGTTGTTGCAGGGGAGGGGAAGAAGAGGAAGGCAAAAAGGCAAAACCATATTCTCATTGAATTTGGCTCAGGTAGAGAATGACATGCATACTAAATGGGATGTCTCACCCTGCAGGAGAGTAGGGGGAAGGGGAATGAGAGGGGGGATGATGGAGGGGAGGGCATTCTAGGGGTAGGAGAGGTTGGAAGTACCTACTTTTGAAGAGGGACAGGATCAAAGTACGGAATGGACCATGTGGGGGGTGGGATGGGTTGGAAGGAAATATAAGCAGTCTCTTAAAATATATCTACTATGGTAATGTTTTGCATAGCTATACATATACAACACATACTGAATTGCTTATCTTCCCAGAAGGAGTGGGTAACAAGGGAGGAAGGGAATGGATCTGGAATTCGAGGTTTTAAAATTAAATGTTTCAAATATATATAAATACCATTATTAATACTATTTTGCATGTATTTGGGAGATAAGATGTGCAGGCATTGGGGCACAGAGATTCACCTTGCCCAAATGGTAAAGTTGAAAGTGGTGTGGGAGAAGATATGGGAGAGAGCAGATTGGATGAGGGGATATATTGCGGGAATGCTATTCTGGGGTGGTGGGCAGGGGAAAAATGGGGAAAAATTGTAACTCAAAATCTGGCTGAAATGAATGATGTAAACCAGAAGTTAAGAAAGCATTTGTTAAAAAAAAATATACCCAGGTCTACTGTGGATATTATTTTATTGTTATCTCAACTCCTTTGCTTTCTGTAAAATAATATCCCACTCCTTTGTTGTGGTAGCTGCTAAATCTTGTATAATCTTTAGTATGTCTGTATGGCATTTAAAACATTTCTTTCTGATTGCTTGAAGTATTTTCTCTTTGACCTGGGAGCTTAATTTAGTCAAATTATGTTCCTGTAAGTTTTCATTTTGTAATCTCTTTCATTTGTCATTGGTGGATTCTTCCAATTTCTTTTTTAACTCCCTGGTTCTAGAATATTGGGGGTTTTCAGGGATAATATCTTGACATATATTCTCTAGGTTCTTTCTTTTTTCCTTTCCGGTAATCCAGTCATTCTGAAATTATTTCTTCTTGATCTATTTTCCAATTCTATGATTTTATGAGATGCTTCATATTTTCTTCTATTTTTCATTATTATAATTTGTTAAATTTTTCTTAATGTCTCAATGAGTCATTAGCTTACAGTTGCCCAATTTTAATATTTAAGGAAATATTTTCTTCGGTGAGTTTTTGTAGTTCTTTTTCCATTTGGCTAATTTTGTTTTTAGAAGTTGTTTTCACCAGCATTTGTGCTTTTAAATAAGTTGTCAATTATCTCTTCATAATTTGTTTTCCTTTCATTGCTTTACACAACTTTTCCTCTGTTATCCAACCATTCTGGAGAGCAATCTGGAATTGTGCCCAAAGAGCTATAAATAATTTCATACCCTTTGACCCAGCAATACCACTTCTAGGGTTATATCCCAAAGATATCATAGAAGTGGCAGGAAGACCCATATGTACAGAAATATTTATAGCAGCTCTTTTCGTGGTTGCAAAGAACTGGAAATTAAAGGGGTGCCTATCAATTGGGGAATGGCTAAACAAGTTGTGGCATATGAATGTAATGGAATATTGTGCTATAAGAAGCAAGGAGGAGATGGTTTTCATATTTACCTGGCGAGGCTTGTACAAACTGATGCTGAGTGAGAAGAGTAGAATCAGGAGAAATTTGTATACAATCACAGACCCAAGATATATGTGATTACCAACTATGACAGACTGGACTCTTTTCAGGAATGCAGTGATATAAGTCAATCCCGAAAGACTCATGAAGGAGAGAAATGCAACATCCAGAGATATAACTAGAAAGAACTGAGTTTGTATCCTGATGGAAGCAAACTAATTCATCTTTTTCTTTTCATTGTTTGGTTTTATTTCTTCTTTACCATTTTTCATCCCATCTAGTAAAATATGCCTTTGTAATTGGACTAATGTCTAATATGAAAGTATTTGCAGATCCTATAATAGACTATATGCTGTTTTGGGGGTGCGGGGAGGGAGGGAAAGGGAATTTGAAAATCAAGGAACTATGGAATTAAATCTTGTTAACTAAAACTAAACTAATAAATTAATTAAAAAAGAAAATTCTTTTTAATGATTCTGGGAATTTTTTTTTCCAATTCACATTTTTCTTTGAGATTTTCTTTGTAGCTGATTTGAGTTGATTGTGTTCTTTTGAATTTGTGTCTTGATCTTCCCTGTCTCCACAATAGATTTTCGTGGTTAAGATAAAATTTTTTGCTCATTTTTCTACCTTGTTTCTTGTGTTGGAACTTCATATTATGTTGATGTTGTACTCTGTTCCTGGGGTCAGGGGAAGGGCCCTATCTTTATCTTCATAACAATAACCAGGCTTTTTCAAACTACTTTTTTCGGAGGTAGATCTGGGTTTTTGGAATTTTCAGTGCTTGATAGCTTTCACTGCAATCTTGATCAGCATTAAAGTCCTTACTCAGGAAGGGTTTCTGAGCTTTTGCTATTTATAATCCTCCTTAGTCTCTTTCATTCCTTGGGACTGGAAGTGATACTTCCCCTCAGGGCTTCCACTACCTCTTGTCCAAAAATGCTCCTCTCACCTTTAACCTATGAGCCAAAAGTGAATAGAGACAATGGATTTGCCAAAGAGTTGCCCATCATAGGTCCTCTCCTTCTTGACTGAAAATGTTCCTCTCTGCCCTTTAACTATGACCTGGATGTGGTTATAGGTAATGGAATTTCCAAATAGCATCTGATGCTGTGACTAGTGCTAGCACAGGAATCTTCTGTAATTTCTGACCTACCATTTGCCAGGACAAATTACTGTCTCAGGATTGAGAGTTCCTAAAGTGGCTGCTTCTTCTGTCACCAATACTTAATACAGCCACTGGTGTTTCATCCACATGGGCCCTTAGCCACTTTCATCCCATCCATGTCACAGATTTCTCTTTTCAACTTTCAATATTCTCTTGGGCTAAAGATTGTCTCACTCTGACCTTTCTTTTCTTTGCCACTTCAGAAATCAATATGAGGTATTAGTTTGAAATTGTTTGGAGGGGAGAATTGGGAGAGATCAGCTGTGTGTTTTCATTTCTTTTTTTTATGTTGGCTCCATCCCTAGAAATGTTAGTCTCAGAATCAAAATTTATGATGCTAGGAATTTCTGTCATTAGGCATCTTATTATATAGTGTTTGATTATTCTCTATATTTATTTTGTTTTTATATAGCCAGTAATCTAGCAAGGGAGCTTTAAAGCTCAAGGGTTATTTCCCCTAGTAATAGATGAGTTCATGATAATTCACTTTAGGCAGCGTTTTAAGAGTTTATGCTTTCTATTGCTAGAATGAAGTAGAGAACAGAGAAGTATTGCTCTTATGAAGAGTATTGAAAAGCCTCTTAGCTTTTCACAGGAATGATTTATTTTGTATAGATTGATATAGTGAGTTAATATGGTCCCAGACAGAAGTGTACTTTGTTGAACAATGCTCAATTTTTTTGCACTAAACCCAATTTTCTGTTTGGTGAAACACATGGAATCCCCTCGGAATGTTTTTATATAAATAAAATAAGATATTTAAGATTATCAAGCAAATATATTACATCAAATCCATTTTTCAAAATCTTTAAAAAGTTAAAAAAATAGGTTATGAACCATTGCTCCAAGGCAAGTACAACAATGATAATAATAAAAACAACAGACATTCCTTAGCTATATACAAGAAAATGCTATTTATAACAAATCACTAAAAGGTGATGACACAGTACTTTTAATAGAATTCTATATCATAAAAAAATTAAGTTCAATGTTCTTTTCATATTAAGTATATTGCATATTTCTGCTAAAATTAGCATGTTCTTCTATATTTTTATACTAACTTTGAATCAACCAGAGAATTAAAATAAACATTTGCATTTTTTTTTACAAATGAGATTTTTTTGTTTAAATTATTTGAATATTATACCCAGTGTCCTTTTTTTTTTTTTTGGCTCTCCAAGCCTCCGGTTCATTTACTTATCATGAATAATTTAATGTTTATGATAATTAGCATGACTGATACTTAGCCTATCCTTGACTTATGTACATGAGGAACTTTTAAAGTTTAATTATTTTTACTGCAGAAGACAGGAAACCATTTGCTGTAACTCTACACAACTTTAATATTTAGATTATAACATATTCTCTATTTTAGAAAGCTTTTACGCCTTCTGCTGAAGTGCTCATGGATTAATATTCTGTTTCCAGAAATTCAGTTCCAGGAAATAAATGTCTCAGAAACTCTTTGCATATAAAAATTGCTGAAATTTTTGAAATAAAAAAGGAAAGAAAGAAGTAATGCTAATTGGCTGCAGAATTAAAACTGATTGGGGCAGCTAGGTGGCACAGTGAGTAGAGCACCGGCCCTGGAGTCAGAAGGACCTGAGTTCCGATCTGGCCTCAGGCACTTAACACACACACAAACAGAAACCTAGCCGTGTGGTTTAGTTACTTAACTAAAGTTGTCTTGGGCAAGTTACTTAACCCCAATTGCCCTCCAAAAAGCAAAAAAAAAAAAAGAATTAAAACTGATTTCACATTTGTGAATATTCTTTAGCCAGTTGTATGTTATCTGACTTAAATATTATTCTAATATATCACACATTGATTTTTTTAGATCAATACAAAGTTGTATGTATCAGATTACAAGATGGAAAATGAAGAAAGGTGAAAAAAAAGTTATTTTATGACCCATTTTTTCCTCAATCTTATGATTTAGATTAAGGTTCAGTTCCTTACACTATCTATGAGTCATATTTGCTTACTCTCAGGAATATGACAAAAGTGAGTCATGTGGCCAGGGACATCAATGACGGTTCTTGCTTTCATTCACTTCCAAATAATTGTCCATGGAGACCACTTCAAGCTATATTAGTAGTGCAACTACAAGGTTAGAAATGAGCTTTCAGGCTATATTTATAAGAAATAATTTTTGGCAAGGAAAAATGAATTGAAAATTCAGGCAATTCTGCCATTAATCACCTTTAACCTCTATGCATTACATTGGCATTTTGTTTTCATTTCTCATGTTTTGAAAAAATATTAGAAAACCCCATCAATAAAACAGGCTTTTCTATCAATGTTTCAAAAACCATGCTTAGCTCTTTTGCCAGTTTTCTTAAATTTGGACTCTACATTTAGTCATTGAGTGCATACATTGTAGATGGAAAATAGGTCCAAAATTATGTGAAGATAAATATAAAGTTGCTTCAAAATAAAAATAAAAGTGTCAAAAATTTTCTCGGGGTAAGCTAAAACCTTAAGCTTAAGTTGTTCCCTAAAGAACCTGGGGGTGGGGTGGGGAGGAAAGAACCAAGATAGTAGAGTAGAATCAGGAAATTCCATGACCTTCCCCCACAACCACCTCAAATACCTATAAAATATGACTCTAAACAAATTTTAGAGCTACAGAACCCATAAAGTGACAAAGAGAAACAAATCTCCCACTGAAGAAAACCTGGCAGGCCAACAGGAAGTGTTCATTGCAGTGCACTGGGATCCCAGCACAGTCCCACTTGAGCCACATGGTTTTGGCCCCAGGGAGGCAGCAGTGGGCAGAGCAGAATTCAAGATAATGAATCACCAGCAGTTGTGGCAGTTTCCAGACTTTTCAACCCATAAATGCCACAAAGAAGGTAAAAGGTGAGTGAGAAACTCTGTTGGAAAGGAAGAGAATGGTCCAGCCCCTAACTCTACGGCAAGAGGTGGTGAAGGAATGTTGGCTGCACCTGCAATGTCTTCCCCATGGCTGCCTCAGGAACCCCTGGCCAACAGATCATAGGGAGACCAAGCATTCATTCAGAAGGTAATTGCTCTTGCTTTGACCTGATTGGATCTGGGTCGCTTTCTTGGGTGGTGGTCCTGAGGTGAGAAATGCCAGTTTGCGAGTGTGGTGTCTGTAGAGAGGGTACCCTCCTCAGACCTTTGACAACATTTGTGAAAAACCAATTTGAGTCAAAGCTCTCCTCTCACGAAGAGGAGTGCTACCATGGCAAAGAGCTCAAAAGCCAAGTAATTGACTGGAAATATGAAAAAGCAGAGTAAGCACAAACAGACTATAGAATCATTTTTGGGGGATCAAAGCATCAAAGGATCACAAAGGATCAAAGCATGGAACAGGAGGAAGGCAACAAAGTCAGAACCTGCATCAAAAGCTTCCAAGAAAAATATGAACTACTTACAGGACATGGAAGAGCTCAAGAAGGATTTTGAAAATCAAATAAGAGAAGTGGAGGAAAAACTGGGAAGAGAAGTGAGAATGATGCAAGAAAATCATGAAAAGAAAGTCAACAAACTGATTGAAGAAAATAACACCTTAAAATTAGACTAACACAAATGGTAAAAGAGGCCCAAAAAGCCAATGAGGAGGAAAATGCCTTAAAAAGCCAAATTTGCCAGATGGAAAAGGAATTTCCAAAATTCACTGAAGAGAAAAATTCCTTGAAAAGTAGATTGGAGCAATCAAGATACTATAAAACAGATCCAAACAAATGAAAAAAAAATGGAATGCAAGGTAAAATATCTCATTGGGAAAAAAAAAAAAAAAACTGACCTGGAAAATAGATCCAGTAGAGAGAATTTAAAAATTATTGGACTACCTGAAAGCCATGACTAAAAAAAAAGATCCTAGAAATCATCCTTCAAGAAATTCTCAGGAAAATTGCCCTGATATTTTAGAAGCAGAAGGCAAAATAGAAATTGAAAGAATCCACTAAAGCCCTCTTGAAAAAGATCCCCATAAGAAAATTCCTAGGTATATTATAGCCAAATTCCAGAGTTCCCAGATCAAGGAGAAAATATTATAAGCAGACAGAAAGAAATTTGAGTATTGTGGAAACACAATCAAAATAACACAAGATCTAGCAGCTTCTACATTAAAGGATTAAAGCACTCGGAATATGATATTCTGGAGGTTAAAGGAGCTTGGGGTAACCCAGCAAAACTGAGTACAATGTTTCAGCATTTCAAGCTTTCTTGATGAAAAAAACAGAGTTAAATAGAAAATTTGACTTTCAAATACAAGAAGCAAGAAAAGCATGAGAAGGTAAACAGGGAAAAGAAATCATAAGAAACTTATTAAAATTGAATTATTTACATTCCTTTATGGTAAAATGATTATTGTAACACATGAGACTTTTCTCTGTATGAGGAAAGTTGAAGGGAATATATATGTATATATATATACATATATAAATACATATATAAACACATATATATGTTTATAGAGGTGGATATATGTACATAAAATTCATATTTGGATGTGTATATATCTGTACATATACATATACAGACAGAGGGCAAGGGGTATGTTGAATAGGAAGGGATGATATCTAAAAATGCAATTAAGAGGTGAGAGAGGAGTATAATGAGAGGAGATAGGGAGAGATGAAATAGGGTAAATTACCTCATATAAAAGAGACAAGAGAAAACTGTTTCAATAGAGGGGAAAAACAGGAAGGCAAAAGGGTATAGGCCAACCTTACTCTCATTGAATTTGGCTTAAGGAAGGAATAACATACACACCAAATTGGAAAGTAGGGGGGAAAGGGATAAAAGGGGGAATGATAGAATGTGGGGCAGATTGGGGGGAGGGTAGTTAGAAGCACACACTTTTGAAAAAAGACAGGGTCAAAGTAACGCATAGAGTAAGTTGCAGGGGTAGTATCGGGGAATATAATCATTCTTTCACTATATATCTACTATGGAAATATTTTGTGTAACTACGCATATACAACTTCTATTGAATTGCTTCTCCTGCCAGTAGGGGTGGGTGAGGAGGAAAGAAGGAAAAGAATCTGGAAGTCAAAGTTTGTTTTTTTTTTTTTCCTGGTTCAGTTGTTTTATTTTATTTATTTTCTATCTTTTTTTTTTGATTAAACAAATGCTTTATTAACTTCTGGTTTACATCATTCATTTCCACCAGATTTTGAGTTACAATTTTCCCCCATTTTTCCCCTACCCACCACCCCAGAATAGCAGTCCCACTAGATATCCCCTCATCCAATCTGCTCTCTCCCATATCTTCTCCCTTTGACTTTGCTATTAGGGCAAGGTGAATCTCTGAGCCCCAATGCCTGGACATCTCATGAAACATTTAATTTTAAAACTTCTATTTTCAGATCCATTCCCTTCCTCCCTTGTCACCCACTCCCTCTGAGAAGATAAGGAATTCAGTATGTGTTGTACATGTATAGCTATGCGAAACATTACCATAGTAGATATATGGTAAAAGACTGCTTATATTTCCCTCCCACCCATCTCACCTCCCACCTGGTCCATTCCCTACTTTGATCCTGTCCCTATTCAAAAGTGTGTACTTCCAACCTCCCCTCCCCCTAAAATGCCCTCCCCTCCTTCATCCCCCCTTTCATCCCCCTTTCCCCTACTCTTCTGCAGGGTGGGGTATCCCATTTAGTACATATGTGATTCTTTCCTTGAGCCAACTTCAATGAGAATATGATTTTGCCTTTTTGCCTTCCTGTTTTTCCCCTCCCCTGCAACTGCTTCCCCTTGCCTCTTCTACATGAGATTCTTTACCCTACCCTGTCTCTCTCCATCTCCTCTTGCCACTTTCCTCTCTCACCTCTTAACTTCACCCCTTAAGAATCATCCCTTCCCATCAAATTCAACCTGTGCCCTCCATCCATGTATACCTGTAAACATATGCCCATATACTCTTCTTCAGTTATTTTCATAATGAGAAAGGTTTCATAAGACACAATTATTGTTTTTCCATGTAGGAATGTAAATAGTTCAACTTTGATAAGTTCCTTTTGGTTTCTTTTCCTTGATTACCTTCTCAAGCATCTCTTGCTTCTTGTGTCTGAATGTCAAATTTTCTATTCAACTCTAGTTTTTTCCTCAAGAATGCTTGAAAGTCCTCTGTTCCACTGAATGACCATATTTTCCCCTGAAACAAGATACTCAGTTTTGCTGGGTAGGTGACCCTTGGCTTCAATCCCAGCTCTTTTGCCCTCTGGAATATCATAACCCATGCCCTTCGATCCCTCAGTGTAGAAACTGCCAGGTCCTGTGCTATTCTGATTCTGTTTCCACAATATTGAAATTGTTTCTTCTTGTAGTATTGTAGTATTTTGTAGTAGCTTGTAGTATTTTCTCCTTGATCTGGGAATTCTGGAACCTGGCTATAATATTCCTAGGAGTTTTCTTTTAGGGATCTTTTTCAGGAGGTGATCGGTGGATTCTTTCAACCTCTATTTCCCCCTCTGGGTCTAAAACATCAGGGCAATTTTCCTTGAGAATTTCTTGAAGGATAATTTCTAGATTCTTTCTTTGATCATGGCTTTCAGGTAGTCCAATAACTTTTAAATTATCTCTCCTGGATCTGTTTTCTAGGTCAGTGGTTTTTCCCATGAGATATTTCACATTGCCTTCTATTCTTTCATTTGTTTGGATCTGTTTAACAGAATCTTGATTTCCCATAAAGTCACTAGCTTCCATTTGCTCCAGTCTAACTCTGAAGGTGTGAATCTCCTCAGTGAGCTTTTCAGATTCTTTTTCCATCTGGCAAATTCGACTTTTTAAGGCATTCTTCTCCTCATTGCCTTTCTGAGCCTCTTTTGCCATTTGAGTTAGTCAATTTTTTAAGGTGTTATTTTCCTCAGTCAGGCTGTTGACTGTAATTTCATACTTTTCTTGCCTTTTTCTCATTTCTCTTCCCAATTTTTCCTCCACTTCTCTTATCTGCTTCTTAAAGTCCTCTATGGCCTGTAGCCAGCTTGTATTTTTGGGGTGGCTAGGTAGCGCAGTGAATAGAGTGTCGGCCCTGGAGTCAGAGGGAAGTCAAAGTTTTAAAATCAAATGTTACATATACATACATACATATATATATATATGTATATATAATTTTTTATGCGACGGGGAAATAAGATATACAGGTGTTAGGGTATAGAAATGCATCTTGCTCTACTAGAAGGTCAGAGGGAGAATGGGGGAGGATATAAGAGACAGCAGATTGGATCCCTATTTTGGGGCTAGGGGAAAGATGGGGAGAAAATTTGTAACACAAAATCTTGTGGAAATGAATTTTGAAAACTAAGAATATACAAATTAAATAAAAATAGTTGTTCCCTAAAATTGAGAAGATACTTTTTTTGGGTGTCCCTAATTTTGTCTCCCCACTCTTCACTACCTACCTCTTATCAAGTATGTAACTGAATTACTAAGGTTTCTTGTTTTAGTGCTTTTACAGTAAGGACCTTAGGTTTAAAATGAGAACACCTGGGCTTAAAGTCTCCATTCACTACTTTGCCTGCTATAATGGATTGACTGATAGACATAGAAGATAGAAGACAAGACAAGATGACCTAGATTCTAGTGTCATACTTGTTAAATAATTTGTGACAATAAGTCATTCATTTCTTTTGAGTCTCAGTTTTTGCACCTGAAAAGATGTCTGCAGTGATGCTTGTTTTACCTGTGTAAAACATTATTTTGAGATTTTAGAGATAATAAATACAATATACTTTGTAGACCTCAATGTACAATATAGATGTGAGTTTTAATAGTATTGTCTAAGTTTCTGTTTTTTGTTTTTGCTTTTTTTATTTGGGAAACAAGGACTTTAGAAGATTTCTTTCAGTTCTATATCCTATGAAACCATTTTTTCTCCTACTCAGGGATTAAGGTAGATAGAAAAGAATTGGAATCTTGAAGACAGCTGAATTTAAACTTTATACAATAATTTTTTAACAGTTGAAGCTTTACAGGGAGATCAGAGCATGGCATCGTGCAAAAAGAACTGACTCCAGAGTCAGAGGATGTGGATTCTAATCCAGAATTATTAATACTTTTTACTGTATATGCAGAACTTTAAGCAAGTCACTTATCCTTTCCAGAACAATTTCCTTAAATGTAAAATAAAGAGGATTGATTAGATGACCCCTGAAATCCCATCCAGGTTTAAGTCTAGAATGCCATGAAATAGAATGAGCTAACCCAGCAGGTGTGGTCCCCATCAATAAAAGTTTTGATGAGGAAATGGGATGGTTGTTTCTTGGGTACGTTTTTGAAGAGATTCTTCTTCAGTTATAGGTCTTTTGGGATCTCTTAAATGTCTGAGATTCTTGGATTTTATTATATTTGTAATAGGCCTCATGGATCATCTACTCATGGTACCTTGTAGCTTATTAATAGGACAGTGAAATTTTGTATCTAGATCCAAATCTCTCAATCATAGTTTATTGCTGGAATGGAGAAATGACTGAGAAACAGAGCACTATTAGGAGAGCTAGTATAGGACAGTGGATAGAGAATTGGACTTAATAAAAGGCCTGGATCTGAATGAGGATTCTACTATATAGATGTTGTGTGTTCCAAGACAATTTATTTTTTTCACTTTAATTTCCTTATCTATAAACGTGTGGTAAATATATTTGAATATCTTACTATCTCTCAGGGTTATTGTATTGCTATCATAGAAAAATGAGGAACTTCTCTTGGTAGAACCCTGATCAGTCAGTAAGTAATATTTATTATTGACTCTGTTTCCAGTGAGATGGCAATTTTAGACCTCGTTTTGGCACTTCTTGACATTTTGCCTTGCCTTCTTAATAGATAGCTAGTTGCTGCAGTGGGTGGAGAACTAGATCTGGAATTACAATGACTTGAGCTCAAATCTGGCCTCAGATATTTAATAGCTATATGATACTGGAGGAGTCATTTGATTTGTTTGCCTCATTTTCCTCATCTGTAAAATAGTGATAATAATAGAGTTTGTATCCTAGGGTTGTTGTGAGGATAAAATGAAAGAATATTTAGGAAGTGTTTTGCAAACCTTATAACACTACTTAAATGCTACTCATTATAGCCATTGTTATTGCTATTGTTTTTATTGACTTAACTTAAGCTATATTTATTTAGTCCAATTGTTTCTTCCACTAATCAATTTCTGAATCATTAATTTTCTCCTTGATAAACTCTCTATTTCATTTTGTCCTTGATACATTCTTTGCTCCATGCGCTAGGTGTCTAATACTTTTAAATACTAGTCTTTTGCATCTTTAAAACTTTTTTTCAAATCATTCATCAAAAAACATTTGACTTTAGGTCTAGAAGGGCCCTTAGAATTCTCCCATTCCATTCCTTTCGTTTTATACAGAAGTAAACTATAGTCCAGCTAAAAGGACTTGCCCAAGGTCACAGGTAGTAGCAGATATGGGTTTTCCATTCCAATTCTCTTTGCTTTAAATTACCAAGAGAGAAACCACAATAATATCCATCTTTCTTGCCAAATTCTCTGACAACATCTCTCCCTTTGGTGTAGTCTTTCTACTGGCTCCTCAACACTTGGCACCAGAGCACACTTCATTATTCTTAGTTTTAAGAGTCAAATGCCGGGGTGGCTAGTTGGCACAGTCAGTAGAGGGCCAGCCCTGGAGTCAGAAGGACCTGAGTTTGGATCCGACCTCAGACACTTAACGCACACCCAAATAAAAACCTAGCCATGTGACCTTGGGCAAGTTACTTAATCAAATGGTGCTTGCCTTTTCTGCTTCTTGATCTCTTATCTTGTGCTGCTTCTGCTCTAGGCCAATGATGCTCAGACTTCTAGGTGAAGGACCACTCTGTTAGATCAAGAGATTTCACAGTTCCCATATACCCTGTCTTTCTTGTTTGTCACTGTAACAAATCATTTTTACTTTAGTAGGAAGACAGACATTTTAAAATCAAACATCAGTGGGATCAGTTTGTCTCTTTTAATGATCTACACCTATCTATCTATATGCATTTATGTTAATCAATCCTGAAACAAATAACTGATATTTCATAAATATTAATATAATACTCCTGTTTATGTTTTCTTTCCCCTTGGAAGGTCTCTTAAACTATAGGTCCTCCAAGGACAGCACTGAGTGCTATGGGAAGATTAATTGGTGCTATTCTTGCCATTCTTTTGTTGTATGTCATTCTAGTATTTTAAAATAATACTAGAAGATCCTCTTAAGAAAGCAGAGATTTTGATCAATATTTCAGAAACATGCAACATGCGTAGGTGTTTTGACTACTTTCTTAAATATGACCTCATTGAGGGCATATGTTTTAGATGAAGTTGTAGGTCAAAAACCTAAATTTTGATGAGGTAAATAATAAATAATTTAAAACATTTCTTTAAACGTGGAGGAAAAGATACCTTGGGTAAGTCTCCCATTACTCCCATTTCTCACTGAGCCTGTAAATGTCACCCTAGCTTTAAGAGTCCACCATTCTGGTTCTAGAAACTGCCAATTGTCAGCAAAGACATATGTGTTTATATAATATCAGAGAAAGGAGAAAGATACTTTGTGACTCCCTCACAATATAAGGTTGTTTCGTAATTAAATCCAAAGCTCTTACTGGCTTCCAGTCTAAAGTATTTCCATTTAGGTCAGCTAGTTCTGGACACTTTTGTAAGTGAAATTCAGTCAAGATTATGCCCAAGGGAGTTAACAATAGAATCCCAAAGTTGTAAAAAATCTCAGCCATTCATTTTAACCTATAGCTGAAGAACAAATTTCCATTTCATGCCATCCCTTAGAAGCAATCATCTCACTTCTATTCAAGGACATCCAGCAATGGGGTGCCTGTTATCTCATAAAATAACCCTATTTTGGGAAACCTATCATTTTTAGGATATTTTCCCTATACTAAGCCTAAAGATTTCTTATTTTTAACTTTTATACCTTGTTTTCTCTTTTCCTTTGGAGATAAGCAAAGAAAAATTAATTTTTCTACACAATAACTCCTAAGGTGTTAAAAGATAACAAAAAAACAAAAACAAAAACACACCTTCCCTCACTGAGGCCATTCAAATTCAGTTTACCCTCTTAACAAATCTCATACATGTTATTGCTTCTAGAACCCTAATAGTGTGAGTGTGGAATACTAATCTGGTTATTTCTGTGGAGATATGAGAAATTACAGGATTGTCTTTAATCTTTTGTAATTGATCCCATGTGAAGCACTCCCACATGTTGCACATTTCTGTTACTCCTGGAGGCCAAAGTTAAGACTGTATCCTATCAGCTGAGATTTATTGAAATTTTCCTATCTCAAAGCATTTAAGAGCCAAAGTTTGAGTTTAAATAATGTTTCAAATAAATAAAACTATTCAACATTCAAAATGTTAAAAACATCCATCCTCTTCTACAGGAGGAATAGTAAGACACTGCAAACTCTGGCACAAACCCATGAGATAGCATATTGCTTGGTCTGTATCATATAGAATTCAATTCTGACTATGTAAAACCCTAGCACATTAAAGGTCATTTGCCGATTCTCATGATAGGCTTAAAATAAAACAATTTGGAATGCTTAATATTGCTGCACTGTGAGTCATTTGTTACAGTGGATTGAGAACCAACTTCTATATAAGGAAGTTTTTTTTTTTTCAGTTCTTGTTTTTTATTCATATTTCCTGAAGACTGCTGGCAAGTACATAAACTTCTCTATATTCTATTCAACTTTAAGTTTATAATCTGTAGAAAAGCTGACAACCTGCATTTGTAGAGGGAATTTTAAAAGAATTCTTAAAACAGTTAAGATATTTAGCCCCTCACAAAAATGCTTTTATCAGATAAATGTTTATAAGATTATGGATAAAGGGCTAAAAAGAAAAACCATCAACACATTTATTTTACAGATGAGGAAATTGAGGCCCAGAGAAACTTAGTTTCTTGCCAACGAGCAAGCCATTAGTATTTGTCTGCAAGATATGGTATCATAAACAAAAAATAACAAGTTACAATTCTAAGAATTATGGTTATCAATGCAATTGCTTGAATCTCTTTTCTTACTATTATATTTAAATAAGTGGAAGATTTTTAAGCTAAGCAACCTCCTTGGTAGATACAGGGATGATGTGTTCCTATTTCCATAGAAGTTACATGTTGTGTGTAGTTCTAGATAAGTTTCTGGGTTAATCAAGAAAACCAGAAACAAACAAACAACAAAACCCCAGTGCGTTGAACTCTGTTTTTGTTGTTCAGAAAATTCATGGGCAAGTTCTGATCCTGAATTTGCTTACTTTTTTTATCCTATGACCCATTTTTAAGCTTGATCCCATTAAAAAAATCATACTGTAGCTAAACTGCTGCTTCCTTCCTTCTTGGAACTACATCCCTTGAGCTGTAATACACCACATTCTAGAAAAGTATATGGAAGCACAGATGGTGTAAATATTTGGAAATAGGTAAATCTAATCCAGGATTAGCTGTTAGTGCTCACAAATGTCAGCTCAGTGCTGCTTATTGTTCACACAAGGCAGTTTTAGTTAAGGGAAGATCCAGGACAAATGCTTTCTGGTCTAAAATTGACCAATTTGAGTTCTGAAACATAACAATCTTTTAATTGTTACCTAAACCTAACCACACCACTCAGCAACAGAGTCAAGGTGTTCCAGAGAGGTCATAAAGCAGATGTTACAAAGAGGAAACAAAATATTTTTTAAAATATAAAAACATTCAACTTTGTTTAAAAGCATATGGTGATTAAAGTTAAAATAAGTTTTTTTTTAAAAGGGAAATACCTATTCTCCAAGGTCTGCACATATAGAGACTAGTGAAATGATTTGCAAATCTCATTTGTGCCAAGAAAGTCCTTAAACAAAGTTTCTGACTTGCCAAGCTTAGAGGAGAATTGCTTATTGCTTAGATAAGAATATGTAAAGGTGGAAAATGGAGTTTGTTGCTTTAGTTTCCTGAATTTATAATTTATTGATTTGAATAATTTGGTGACCTTCTTATCACATTGTTTTATTTTTGCTTTTATTATTATTATTATTATTATTTGCTTTTTGGAGGGCAATTGGGGTTAAGTAACTTGCCCAAGGTCACACGGCTAGGTTTTTTTGTTTATGTGTGTTAAGTGTCTGAGGCCAGATCCGAACTCAGGTCCTTTTGACTTCAGGGCCAGTGCTCTATTCACTGCGCCACCTAGCTGCCCCTCTTTGCTTTTATTTAAACAAACCCAAGAAATGTTCATTCAAATTCAATGTTATAATCCTGTCCCTGCTCATGTCTTCCAAAAAGTAGGTGTTTAACATTTGGATTGCTCTGAGTGAATTATCTTATGACCCTATTTCTCCAGTGCATTTTTTGTCAACTATCATTGCATGAGAATGTTTTGTAAGAAGTGAGTATATGAAAGCATTTGTTCTTGGGAAAGGATAAAAGGAAAAGTGATACATGAAGAGCTTATGGGGCATGGTAAGCATAATACTGGATTTAGAGTCAGGAAGATCTGGGTTCAAATCCCACATTAGAAACTCACTATTCGGAAGAGGAGCCAAGATGGCAGAAAGGAAGCAGTAACCTCACTGAGCTCCTCGGTCACTAAGTCTCAAAGGGTGAATCTGAGCGGATTCCGGAGTGACGGAGCCCACTGGAAGATGGAGAGTGGCAGAGTCCAGCCCAGGAGGTTGCCCAGTGTGTCCAGACAGGACAAGCACAGAGCGTGTGGGGTCTGCACAGCTCAGACCGAAGAGCAGACAAGCAGACTACAGCAGAGAGAGAAAAAGCCCCAGCCTGCAGACTTACCAAGGACGAATCACAGTCATCTCGGGAAGGGACAGGAGGGGTCATTGGAGCCAGGTAGGCGAGTTGGGCCCCCAGGGGAGAGAGCGGCTTCTCCAGCTGCATTCGGCCCCCGGCCTAGAAGGTTGGAGACTGCCTGCCTGTATAATACAGGGGCTGGAATGGCAAAGTAAATTCTAGCTGCTCTGATCCTCCCATCCCTCCTTCATGAAGCAGAAAACCCAAAGATAAGTCTCCCACCCAGATTGAAATCCCAAGTTAATGGAAATAGCCCCAGGCTTGAGAGTCTCCAAGAAGGGGTGTAACTGAGACAGGCAGGAGTCTGAAGAGAAGAGAGGGAGAGTCCCAACAAGCCCCACCTCACCTCACCAACAAAAGCCTACTTATAGCCCAGGGGTATAGAGGCAGAAATCTGAAGTGGTCAGACACACCCCCACCTACCCATCTACATTCCTCATTGACTTCCCTGACTTAGCCATAAACTAGCCACCCAGAGGTATTCAAAGTCAAGGATCAGGCCCTAAACTCATAGCCTGAGAAACTAAGAAACAGGACTTCACAATGGGAAAGAAGGAAGCTGAGAAGGAGAAGGGGAAGGCAAGAAAGTCTATTCGAGCCTACTATGCAGGGCATGAACAACCAAATACACAGGACAATATAGACTCTCTACTCACATCTGAGACCACAGAAGGAAACATGATCTGGTCTCAAGCCCAAATAGCATTCCAGGAGGAGCTTAAGAAAAATTTTAAAGACCAAATCAGGGAGGCAGTGACCAACTTGGAAAAATGTCTCAGTGAAGCAATGGGAGAAAATACCTCCCTAAAAAAGGAACTTCAAAAACTAACTGAAGACCATAATTCACTAAAAATTAGAAACAATCAAACTGAAACTCAGAACTCTATGATGCAGCAAGAGTCAATCAAACAAAACAAGACGATCGAAAAATTGCAAGAAAATGTAAAATACCTCACTGTTAAAATAACAGACCTAGAGAAAACATCCAGGAGAGATGAACTAAGATTTATTGGTCTACCAGAAAGCCATGATGAAAAAAAGCAGCCTAGACATCCTCCAAGAGATTGTCAAAGAAAACTGTCCTGAGGTCCTGGAATCAGAAGATAAAATAGCTATCGATAGAATTCACTGGTTGCTAGCATCTATTTAAAACCATCAGCAAGTATTATATGCAATGGCGATAAACTAGAAGCCTTTCCAATAAGATCAGGAGTGAAACAAGGGTGTCCACTATCACCCCTCTTATTCAGTCTGGTACTAGAAACACTAGCAGTAGCAATTAGAGAAGGAAAAGAAATCAAAGGAATCAAATTAGGTAAAGAAGTGACCAAGCTATCACTCTTCGCAGATGATATGATGATATACTTAGAGAATCCTAGAGAATCAAGTAAAAAACTACTAGAGACAATAAATAAATTTGGCAAAGTTGCAGGATATAAAATAAACCCATATAAATCCTCAGCATTCCTGTACATCTCTTATGAAACTCAACAGCAAGAGATAGAAAGAGAAATCCCATTGAAAGTCACTGTAGACATTATAAAATATTTGGGAATCTACTTGCCAAAACAAACCCAGAATCTATATGATCACAACTACAAAACACTTCTCACACAAATAAAAGCAGATCTAAATAGCTGGAAAAATATCAATTGCTCATGGCTGGGTCGAGCTAATATAATAAAAATGACAATTTTACCCAAACTAAACTATATATTTAGCGCCATACCAATCAATTTACCAAAAAAACCTACTTTGTAGAGTTAGACAAAATAATAACAAAATTTATTTGGAAAAACAAAAGGTCTAGAATATCATGAGAATTAATGAAAAGAAATGCTAGGGAAGGTGGACTAGCTATGCCAGATCTTAATCTGTATTATACAGCAGTAGTCATCAAAACTGCTTTTTACTGGCAGAGGTGTAGAGTATTGGATCAATGAAATAGATTAGGTGTAGGAGACCCCGTGGTTAATGGATATAGTAATCTATTGTTTGATAAACCCAGAGACCCCAGTTTTGGGGATAAGAATGCACTATTTGACAAAAACTGCTGGGAAAACTGGAATACAGTATGGCAGAAACTGGGCATAGACCATTATCTAACACCATATACCAAAATCAAGTCGAAATGGGTGCATGATCTAGGTGTAAAAGATGATACTGTAAGCAGTTTGGGAAAGCAAGGGATAGTTCACCTGACAGATCTGTGGAGAGGGGAAGGCTTTAGGACCAAACAAGAATTAGAGAGCATTATAAAATGCAAAATGGATAATTTTGATTACATTAAATTGAAAAGCTTCTGTACAAACAAAGCCAATGTAACCAAGATCAAGTGGGAGGTGGGAAATTGGGAAAGAATTTTTATAGCTTGTGTCTCTGATAAAGGACTCATTTCTAAAATTTATAGAGAATTGAGCCAAATCTATATTAATACAGGTCATTCCCCAATTGATAAATGGGCAAAGGATATGAACAGGCAGTTTTCAGAGAAAGAAATTAAAGATATCTATAAACATATGAAGAAATGCTCTAAATCACTATTGATTAGAGAAATGCAAATCAAAACAACTCTGAGATACCACATCTCTCCAGTCAGATTGGCTAAGATGAAAAAACAAGAAAGTGACAAATGCTGGAGAGGATGTGGACAAATTGGAACACTAATACATTGCTGGTGGAGTTGTGAACTTATCCAACCATTCTGGAGAGCAATCTGGAATTATGCCCAAAGGATTATAAATAATTTCATACCCTTTGACCCAACAATACCACTTCTAGGGTTATATCCCAAAGAGATCACAGAAGTGGGAAAAAGACACATATGTTCAAAAATATTTATAGCAGCCCTTTTTGTAGTTGCAAAGAATTGGAAACTAAAGGCGTGCCCATCAATTGGGGAATGGATAAACAAGTTGTGGTATATGAATGTAATGGAATATTATTGTGCTACAAGAAATGAGGAGGTGACAGATTTCATAATTCCCTGGAGAAACTTATACAAACTGATGCTGAGTGAGAAGAGTAGAATCAGAATAAATTTGTATACTATCACAGACATACCATATCTGTGATAACCAATTATGACAGACTGGACTCTTTTCAGCAAAGCAGTGATATGTCAATCCCGAAAGACTCAAGAAAGAGATATGTGCCATCCAGAGATATAACTAGAAAGAACTGAGCCTGAATCCTGATGGAAGAAAACTAAATGATCTTTTTCTTTTCATTGTTTGGTTTTATTTCTTCTTTACCATCTTTCATCCCACCTAGAACAATACGCCTTTGTAATTGGGATAATGTCTAATATGAATGTATTTGCAGATTCTGTACTGGACTATATGCTGTTGTGGGGGGAGGGGGCAGGGAAGTAAAGGAAATTTGAAAATCAAGGAACTATGGAATTGAATCTTATTAACTGAAACTAAACTAATAAATTAATTTAAAAAAACCCTCACTATTCAACCTTAAAAATCCCTCCTACTTTTAGCCTTATGAGTCTATGAAAATGGTGTATATAAGTTATTTTTCTGCCAGCATAAAGCATATATTTTTGTTATAATATGATTATGTCTGGGCTTCTTCTATTATCTACTTAGAGTCAAACTTTTAATGCTTTCCCTTTTTTCCCCTTAGGAGTATGCTTTATAACTAAAGATTCATAGATTCATTGGTCTAAATTTTTTAAGGGAGCCTGAGTTAATGTGTTGTAACTCCTTCCCCATGAACAGCTTTAGCGCTTTGTAAAATCCAATTCACAGATAAGATATTTGAAACCCAGGGAGTACATGGGTTGTTTAAGGTCCTATGACTATTAAAGGGTGAAGAAAAATTAGAATTCTGGTCTTCTGTTTCCTAGGACATATTCCTTTTTCCTGACAACTATTTCAGAGATACTAGTATCATGAGGAAAATTTTGTTGCCTAACTATACTAAAGAGAGATTTTTTTTTTAAAGAGCTTTCAGATGAAGTCTATTTTACTTGTAGGCAAGAATTTCTAATTTTCAGAAAATGGTAGGCAGTGTTAGGATATACTCCAAATATAACTGAAAGTATATGAAACTCTGGGACATGAACAAACCATGAGCCCAATATCTGGCTTTTTAAGCAGTTTCATGAGTTTTACTAACCATCATGGAGCAAGACATGTCCAAGGGTAAAATCATATAATTGACTCAGTGTCAGCATAGAAACAAGGCAGAATAAACAATATAATGATTTAGTTCCTTGCAAAAGGTAAGTGATTCAAAGAGTTACTGTGAAGAAAGGTGCTAAAACATTTTTCAAACAATGTGGTATTGGAATTGGGTACCAGACAGAATGGATAGAAGGACTCACCTCATATTTTAGCAGAACTATAATTGGGGATAGAAAGCAGTTAATAATGGGAATTGATAATCAAAGAAGACTTTGAAGTTGTGAGTCTAATCATACTGCAAAAAACGCATCTGTTGTTGGCAGAGTTGTGAACTGATACAACAGTTCCAGAGAAAAATTGGAATTATGCTCAAAGTGCTATAAAACTCTGTATACCCTTTGATCTAGCCATACTACTACTTCATCTGTATCACAAAGATATCATAAAAAAGGAAAAGGGCTCACATGTACAAAATATTTTTAGCAGTTCTTTTTGTGGTTGTGAAGAATTGGAAATTGAGGGGATGTCCATCAAATGGGGGAATGGCTCAACAAGTTGTGATATATGAGTATAATGGAATA
The DNA here is from genome assembly GCA_011680675.1 of Gymnobelideus leadbeateri. NCBI lineage: Eukaryota > Metazoa > Chordata > Mammalia > Diprotodontia > Petauridae > Gymnobelideus > Gymnobelideus leadbeateri. Next base: position 57,939 of record WOXC01009026.1, on the reverse strand, counting down.
ATATTTTTCCATAAGAAATCGTGAGCAGGTGTATTTCAAAAAACCTGGAAAAATTGACATGAACTGATGCTGAGTGAAGTAAGGAGAACCAGGAGAACATTGTATAAAGTAATAGCCACATTGTTGAATGAACTACTTTGAAGACTAAAGTCTTCTCAGCAATGTAATGATCTGAGATACTTCCAAAAGACTCCTGATGGGAAATGCTATCCACATGCAGAGAAAGAACTATGGAGTCTAAATACAAAGTGAAACATACTTTTCTTTTCTTTTTGGTTGTTTTTTTTCCTTTCTAGTGATTTTCCCCTTTTCTTCTGATTCTTCTTTTACAACATAACTAATGAAGAAACAGGTTTAATATGAACACACGTGTAGAGCCTATATCAGCTTGCCATCTTGGGGTAGGAGAAAATTTTAAACTAAAAATCTTATAAAAATGAATGTTGAAAATGAAAAACATATTTTTAAAGAACATATTCAAAGGAGAACTAATTACCTGTCTTCCCTTTACCAAACTATAGTTAATGATAACACTACTGTTTTGGTGACATCCTTGACTGCTTACTCACTTTTACTCTACTTACTCTTTACAAAACTCACTGTATCTGCCTTTGCAGCACCTCCTATTTGTATGCCCTCTTTTCCCCTTACACAGCAATGAGACTTATACAAATTCTCACTACCGCTTAACTTGACAATTGCTATACCTTGTGGGTTCTCCTTACTGCCTAAAGTCTCTTCTTGCATCAATACATCCTTCACTCAGGTAGAAAAAGTTTTTTTTCCTTTTTGTTTTCTAAAATACAGAATTGATTGGGTCACACCCTAACCCAAAATACTATAATGATTGCCTATTCCCCTTAGGTTCAAAGAGAAAATCTTCTCTTTGACATGTATTGCTTTTTATAACTTATCCCCCTATTATTTTTTCGGGCCTCTTATGTTTTACTCCAGTGTACAAATTCACCTTAACAGGGGTCCATTTGCTTTTCCTCAAAAATATCGCCCCATCCTCTATCTTGTACTCTTTACCATCTGTCCTTTTTATTCGGAATTTCTATCCCCATCTCTGCCCCTTAAGTTCCTTGGCTTCCTTCAAAACTCAACACAAACCTCAGCTTCTGTAAGGGGTTTTTTGTTCCTGTTTCTTCTTTCCTTCCATATACTCTCTATTTACTTTGCACCTACTTATTTATTTAATTGTGGTCCCACACATAGACAAACACACATATACACAAACACATTCATGCCCCCTTCATTGAATTATGACTGCCTTAAAAAAAAGAACATTTTTTTCACTTTCCTTTTTGACCCAAGCACTAGGCATAGCATCTGCTGAAAACTAAGTACTTACTAAAAGAGTTACCAAATAGGGGCGGCTAGGTGGAGCAATGAGTAGAGCATCGGCCTTAGAGTCAGAAGGACCTGAGTTCCGATCCAGCCTCAGACACTTAACACACACAAACAAAAACCTAGCTATGTGACCTTGGGCAAGTTACTTAACCCCAATTGCCCTCCAGAAAAAAAAGTTACCAAATAAATTAGTTAATGTGACTTCCAATAGGATTTGGGATGACAAGAAGATTGTTGTTTATGATGACATAGTCATAAGACTTCAAGAGAATATAATTGTCCTGAACAGTAGCACAGACCAGCAGAGGACTATACGATGAGAAGAATGGATAGCTTTTGCAGTGAAGAAGAAATGTATACTTGCACTCCAGAATGGAACCATAGGACACTTTAATATCATTTCTGTAGAGCAAGATACCTTTCACCCCATGATAGCTGTAGTTATGCTCCCAGAAAGTGTTGAAAAGAACAGGCTTTTTATGATTTAAGAAGTTTCAGGATATACCACTTTCTTAGTTTACACATATCTTTTGCATATACTTATTGATTCATAAAATTCTACCACTATGACTTAGTCCTTCAGCTTAAGACTTCATTCTCTGGGAAGGGAATTGGAAGAGTGTCTTTTTATAACTAAATGTGAAAAAAAAACTGTTAGATTATTATTGGAAATAGTTTTTGGATTGAGAATCATGAAAAGAATTTAGAGAGATTATGAGATTACTAAACACATAAGGAAAATTTGTGAATTGGAGAGGGATTGAAATGACTACCATTGAAGCAGGAAAAGAAGAGAGAAGAGGAAATCTAGTAATGTTAACTGATGCCTGTCATCTTCCCATAGTGTATTAAAACATAGGAGTTTGGTAACCCAATCTGCTAACCATGTCCATGACATTTAGTAAACTTACCTCAGTGCTCTCTTTCCTCATATCCTCTTCTCTCAAGTGAGGGGTGGGATTAGATGGTCTCTAAGCTTTCTTCCAACTGAATTATTTTTATGGTATATTATTATATATAACAATAAATAGAGGGCATGATGTGGTGATAAAAGTACTATTTTGAGTTAGACACAATTTCAAGTCTAACCTTGGCCAGAAGAGGGCTTTCCCCCCATACCTTCATGTTGTGACTTGAACTCAATCTTAAAAATTTGTTATTTTGTTAGGATGGAACTAGCTATTCTGTCTCCTGTGCAAACAAAAATTCCAATTAGGAACCAATTTTTGTAACTATGCATAAATCTTTGGGTCAGTCTATGAACTTCTTTGCTTCATTTTATATATGATAACGCTTTAAAATTGTGAGCGTTTAGTTTAATTATTTGTGAGGAATAAAAAAGTTATAGAAGATAGCCATTAAGGAACTGTACTTATGACTTTTCCCCCATAGAAATGCTTTTCAAGCTGTTTACACTACTTCTCATGCCAACCAGGAGAAGAGATATCTAGAGGTTCTTCTCTCCCAGGGAAGAGTAAGCTCTGACAGAGACAGTATATGAATACATGAAGGCTATACAGAAAGCAAGCAGGAGAATTGAGCATAAGGGCTCATAACTCTCCTGTTTATTCTTTAGGTACACACTTCCATTTCCTACAAGTGCAGTCCTTTCTTTCTTTACTCAAATGATTTATGTTACTTAAAACTACTGCAAAAAAAAACAAAAAACAAAAAACAAAATAAAAAACAAAAAAAAAACTGATTTTTTTGTTGTTGTTGTTGCTTTTTGGAGGGCAATTGGGGTTAAGTAACTTGCCCAAGGTTACATGGCTAGGTTTTTGTTTGTTTGTTTGTTTGTGTTAAGTGTCTGAGGCTGGATCCGAACTCAGGTCCTTCTGACTCCAGGGCCGGCGCTCTACTCACTGCACCACCTAGCCTCCCCAAAAAACTGATCTTAATGTAGTAGGACTTTTGCTGTTTTGTTTATTTTCCAGATACCTACCACCTTCCTTTAGGGATTGTTTGTATATCAGTGCCTGATACACTAACAAATTTATACTGCTTGCTCTAATCTTACTTGAATGATTAATTTAGTTTTCCTATTTCCATTAGATCCTTACAGCAAGTGACAGTATAAAAAGAAATCAGAAGATTTGGCCTTGGCGAAAAAATGCCAACACTGGCATGATTTAAAAATATACTGTTAACTCATAGATGTTATTTGATTTATGGTAACTACTTCTTCTTAAAAATTCATGATTTCATTGATGGGATTCCCTCATCAATATAGATCACAAGCCCTTGGTGCTTTAGTAGATGACTTTAATAAGTTGGTACACACTGAGTACCATGTCTGCCTCTGTTTTCTCATATCAATAGCCAACCTTCTGGGTGGCTCTATAAACTTGTATTTTTTGGATCTAGATTCCATCATGGAATTCATATTCTAAAATATACTTTATCCTGATGACTAGGTCCTGCTAGAATGTGTGCTTTCATGATAAGGCATTTGAGAATTTGGCACCTGTGTCATAATGGGATGAAGCTCTGAAGCATTGCTTTCCTAGTAGATGGGAATATGCTCAGTGCACCATACATTGGAGCTAGCTGCATCACCCCCATTGAGTTAAATCTAAGGAGATAGCACTAGTGCTATTCACTGATTAGAATAGGGGAAAGATTGATGTTACTGGTTGTTCAAGGTTTCTTTTAATAAAGACATCTTGGGTTCTCTGAATTTGAAGACCAGGAAAACCAGATGGAAATATAGATCTAGAACTGGAAATACATTGGAGTTAAAGAGGCAAATTGGGAAGTGTCCATATAGATTTGAAAATTGAAGTCACAGAAGTTAGAGTGCAGAGAGAGAAGGGAACACCATGCACACAGACTTATATTATACAACTAGGAAGACAAGGAAAATCTTGGAAGGAAACAGAAATCATTTGAGGAGCTGTAGCATCTCTTAATTGAGAAAATTCTTTGCTATTAAAAATTATGCTGTTTTCCTGTTGAGGGAAGTTCTATGATGGAATACACATATGTGTGAAATGAAAATAACGGTGGTAAATATTCTTATTGATCTATTTTATTGTTCTTTGAATACCAACTTTAACACAGTGCTTTTCACTTAGTATGTATTTGATAAATGCTAGTTGAACTGAATTGACTCTATTAGGTGAAAAATATGTCCCTCCATTCTATCCCATCTTAGGTTTAGAAAAAGGCTTTTATGGGTAGATAGGTGGTGCAGTGAATAGAGCACCCACCCTGGAATCAGGAGGACCTGAGTTCATGTCCAGCCTCAGACTTTTAACACACAAAGTAGCCTTGAGACCTTGGGAAAGTCACTTAACATCAATTGACCTACCTTCTCCCTTCCAAAAAAGCAAAAAAAAAAAAAAAAAAAAAAGAAAAGGTTTGTAATGTTATAAAAACCTCTTCTTCCATTATTCTCTATGAGAGGGTTAAATTTGCTTAAAATATTAATGTGAATTATATGTGTAGTACGCCATTAGCAGCAATAACCTTTTGTTACAAAAAAAAACAAAACAAAATACTTTTGCAATTTTGAAAACCTTTGAGAAAACACCATAGCATATTTGGTGTCAGACCCAGATAATTATTGAGGAATTATGGAGGACAGTTATGCAATGTGGCCCTGAGGCGGGGTTGGGAGAGACCTGGAAAAAGCCTTAGAGAGAGTCTTTAATAATTATTTCTTGGGCATATACAATTTAGCTTTCAAAAAAAAGTTATGAAGAAGGAAACTTTTTGATATTCATGTTATTTAGAATGGAGTTTCCCCCATTTATATATATTAAATGAGTATTACTTTATGCCCCTCAAAAAAGCTCACTTCTTTATCACAGAAACTATTTACATATTCATTTATCAAAATTACCTTATGCCATTCTGTCAGTATATCATTATGGAAGATATTCTATGCCTTTTAACCCAAGGTCTTTCAAGTGAGACCTATTGCTTTTTCAAATTAACCCCTAACTCCAAAATCAGATAAGGCAATTACTCTAAGATAATACAACCTGTCAGGAACACTGCATTTTTGACCCCTCGGGGGATTAGAACATTTAGTAGCAGCCCTCTGTTTTTCCCAGTTACTGTCAGATTCTAACAACATACCAGACAGGATATAAGTGGAACCCCTGGCAAAATTTAACTTTAACAATCCATCACTAGAGAAATACATATTTATACACACACATACACACATTTATGTTCCAAAAGAGCTTTTCTTAAATTACAGAAACATTTCTGTCTATTCATCTCTACTTCCAAGGAGATATATATTTACATAGAGTGAGGACTGAGAATAAACCCCAAAGCACTCCCAACTGCAATAATCTTTTCTTTTTACTTTTTTTTTAAGTTAAAGGGGCAGAAAGCAATAAATGGAAAAGAAACTAATTCCCTTATTTTCCCATGGAGAATTAGCATTTTACATTGAAAATAACAGAAAACATATTATCTCCTAATTTTTTTGAAAAGATAAGTTAAAAGGCATTGCCGAGCATCCAAGATTTAAAGCATTTTTCTTTTAAAATAACAGAAACCATTTTATCTTCTAAAATTTTTGATCAGATAAGTTAAAAGGCATTTCCCAGCATCCAAGATTCTTTAAGATGAAATACTTTCAAGAAAAGATTTATTTCTTTATCCTCAAGAAGTAGAAAAAATAATTTTCAACTGGAGGGGGGAAGGACCAAAATAAGTGACTAAGAATTACTTAAAATAATGGGTTAAAGACTATACATAGAAATCTAGTGAATTAAAAAAAATTAAACCAAAAAGTACTTAACTTGACCTTTGTTTCATAAGAAATTTTATGGAAACCTTAGACATACTAAACATTTATCTAGGTATAGTATTCCACACATTTGATTGCAAAATCACTAAGTTCTGTAATTATGATGATAGCAAATTCAAAATAATGTCATCAAATGATAATGATATCATTGTTTTTTCTTGAATGTAACACTATTCCATCTTCATGCTAGTCTTAGTCTCTAGAACAGAGGAGCCAACAGGTAGCTACAGCATCCAGGAAAACAGTTGCTTCCCCAGCAAGGTTAGAATGGTTATATTTTCATTGGAAATTAAACATCATTTTGAAATGTGCTCTTCTGTTTAGGTATTAAGCTTGAAAAATGACTTATTTGGCAGAAATTGTTTAATACACTACCAGATTAAAACCAAATGTTTATTTTAAAGTGAATATTTGCTTGAGGGCATTTAGGATTATGTGATGTAATTTGTTATCATTAAATATAAATGTAGATTTAAGCTTTATGGAGGTAATAGCCCCCCTGCCCCCAAAGTGGAAGATGAATAAATGAAAAGAGGAAATTGTATGGAGGAGTTGGTTTTCTGGCCTTACAACATGCTCTAATCCAATTGTATTATACAATTAACACTGTTTCTATACAATTATGAATTATTAAATTCTCCCACTTTCTGTTCTGCAGGAATCTGCTAAGTGGAGAAGTTACTGACCAATATCTTAGGGAGGGTGGGAAATATTCTAGGAAAACATTTGTGTTCAAACAATGTTATACTTTTCAGTTCTCTTTTAATATTTTATCTTTATATATGTTTAAACAATTGTTAACATTTAAAAAATTGAGCTCCAAATTCTGTTTTTCCCTCCACCTATTCTTTCCCCTGCAAATAAGATGGCAAATAATTTGATATAAGTTATAGTTTATATTAGCTTTCTTGTGAGAAAAAACATAGAACAAAAACACTCCAAGAAAAATCGAGAAAGCAAAAATAAAAGATTTAATCTGCATTCTCAAATGTTTTCCTTGTCAGAAGGGGGATAGCATTTTTCATCATAAGTCCTTCAGAATTTTCTTAGATCATTGTATTTCTGAGAATAGCTAAATCATTCACAACTTATCATTGTACAATATTGTTACTACTGTGTACAATGTTTTCCTGGTTCTACTCACTTCACTTTGCATCAGTTCATGTAAGTATTTACAGGATTTTTCTGAAAGCATCCTAATCCTCATTTCTTATAGTTAAATAGTATTCCATCACAATCATTTACCACAACTTATTCAGGTATTCTGCAATTGATGGGCATAACCTTAGTTTCTAATTTTTTGCTACCACAAAAAAAAAAGCTGCTATAAATACTTTTGTACACATAGGTCCTTATTCCTTTATAAAAATCATTTTGGGAAATATTCCTAGTAGTGGTCTTGTTGGGTCAAAGGATATGTAGTTTTATAGCTTTTATAGCATAATTTCAAATTCCTCTCTGAAATATTTGGATCAATTCACAACTCCACCAAAAGGACATTAGTTTCCCAATTTTCCCATATCCACTCCAACATTTGTCATCTTTCTTTCCTGTCATATTAACCAGTCTGATAGATGTAAAGTGATACCTCAGAGTTGTTTTAATTTACATTTTTATTCAACAGGTATTAAGAACATTTTTATATGACTATAGGGAAATTTGACTTTGTATGAAAACTGTTTGTATCCTTTGACCATATCTCAATTGGGGAATGACTTATGGTTTTATAAGTTTGACTCTATACATTTGAGAAATGAGACCTTCTTGCTTTAACTTCTCCCTTCCTTCAGTTTTCTTCTTTCCTTCTAATCTTGGCTACATAGGTTTTATTAGTGTAAAACCTTTGTAATTTAATGTAAGCAAAATTATTCGTTATACATCTTGGAAATCCTCTCTATTCCTTTTTTTGGTAATTCTTCTTTCATCCATACATTGGATTGGTAAAATATTCCATGCTCCCCTCATTTGCTTACAGTATCACTCATAATTAAATCATAAACCCACTTTGATCTTATCTTGGTAGATATTGTGAGATGTTGATCTATATCTAGTTTCTGCCGAACTGCTTTCTGTGATATTCATTTTTGAAACACTTGTTCCTCTTCCTCTGTTTCAAAATAGTTCTTTACCTTTCCAAATAGTTCAAAAACCTTTAATGAGTATCATGTTCTGGAGCTCATCAAGTTCTCTAAATTATATTTCAATAATTCAGGGTCAAGGAACAATGAACATAATGCCCTCACAGATCCCATACAAGAATTTATTATCTTTTCTCTTAATGCTTATTGGTATTTTCTTTATGAAATTATAAGTCAGGAGTTTTTAAGCAGAGGTCCACAAACACTTAAGACGTCCTTCAGTAGATTTCTGGGGGTTCAGAAACTTGGATGAAAAATGCATCTCTATTTTTAATAACCGCTAATTGTAATTTATCATTCCCTTCTGTTATTTAAAAATATTATTCTGAGTGGTCTCCTTAGTCATCACCACACTCTCCAAGGGTTACATGCCGCAAAAATTTTGAGAATCAGTTTGTTACAGCAACTAAATATCATTTGATTTCTTGAGTTCCTTTGCAATTAATAATTGTTATAACTTGTTGCTATTGTTTTATGTAAAATTTCAGAAATGTAATACCAATAAATGCAAGAAGAAAATTTCACATAATATATATTTTGTCAAGTCCAGGAGTTCATTCTTCTCATTGTTCTCCTAATATATATTTTTATCTATCATCTATGTACCTTCACATGAACACATGCACACACACAGACATGAAAACACACACACACACACACACACACACACACACACACACACACACACAAACACTCACCTATCCAGCAAGAAAAGATAAGATTAAATTGAGCTAGAACTCCAAGAATCCAGGTAATTCATATTTTGGCACAGTTCGTTGAGCCTTTGTCATAGTGTCTCTTTGTTGGGACATGGAGGTGGAATATGAAGATGCATATTGATCTCATAAATTTTGTTGTTTTGTTTAAAGTGAATGACACCAGTGCCACTAGTTGTAGCTGTCATTGGGCACAGTTACGAAGTGGCCAAAATAAAAATTTCTCTCTGGTTATAGTACTGATATGCGTGATCTATGCCTTCATATTCAAAAAAGTTTTAAAAAGTTTACTTTTAAAAAAGTTTACTTCTCCCCTCATCCAACCAACTTTGACCTAGCTTGTGTCCCCAGCATATAATACAGTTTACCCTTGTAAAACTGGTAATTGTTTTCAATGTTGTTATCTCCTCCCACCATTATAATATAATTTGAGAAGTGACTTTTGGAGAGGCAGTCAAATCTATTAGGACAGCAATGATAACCTCCCACAAGTCACTCAATAACTGTGGACTTCTATTTCTTCACCTATAAAATGAGAGGGTTGGACATAATGCAGATTAAAATTAAAAAGGGGTAATGTTATATATTTTAGTTATTATGAGCTGTGATAGTCACAATGAAAATACAAAGGATTAAATATAAAATGGATGGACTTTTCAGATATTAATATCTCTACGTAAAATTTCTCCTTAGGGGTACTTCCCACTAGATTCCTAAAACCATAAAGATGCTACATATTGAGACTATACATAAGTCAGTCTTATTACTAAACTTGTCAAATGTAGATTTCAACCCTAAATTTCTAAATAACTTCAGAATTTCAAGGAGTCTGGAGTCATGCTGTTTATAATTCTGGTTAAGGATAAACCATTTAGTCCCTGCTCTTTAATGTATTTTGCAATGCTATAGGAGTGTGGGGTATAGGTTATAATTCTTTATTATTTGAGCTTTTGCTCTTGGATTTGATGATTTATTACTTTGTGTGCTTGGTTATGGAGATGATTCAATGTATTGGGACACATTGCTGTTATTCTTAGATCTTGTTTGGATTACACATACATATACGCTTAATAAATGTTGACTGTATTATATTTTATTATAGAACCTTAATTCTATTTCTTCGCAAGCAATTTTCTTCAATAATTGTGTTTAGTTTCTAAAATTTAAAAGAAAATTTATGTTAGATGTATACATTCTAAAAATTTATTCATAGTTCCCTATCTTATTGAACAGTGTATGATGAAAACATTTGTGTTTTTTTCTTGATTGACCCAGAAATATTGCTGTGAATGTTGGTTATTACATAGCAAAGTAGGAAGAGTACTAGATGTGAAGTCAGTCAAGCTTTACTCTTGAACCAAAAAAGTTTATTGGTCTGTATGGTTGGTTATGGAGATGCCTTCAATAGATTAAAAGAGACAACTGACTACTAAAAAGCAGAGCAGTTCTAGAACCAGCACAAGAACACACGTCCCAGTAAGCCTTAGTAATCGATGAGTATTCTATTTATTACTTAAGATATATAGATTCAGAACTTGAAGGGACCTCTAGTCCAACCTATTATTAGAATATTATGGAATACAGATGCTTAATGATTTCAGTGAGTTTAATTCCTTTACAAGGCATCAGTACACATCCATACCCATGTATATGTGTATGTGTACACACATTTTTTCTTCATTGTAGCATCATATAAACCAATTACAACAATTTACACTATGCTTAAATTTTAACCTAATGAAACTATATCTCCAGCATAACCCTACAAATCAATCTGTTCTCCAAATAATTTTTAATTTAAATTTTGTTTCTGTCTTACATATCAGTTTAAGTCATTTTGGTTATTAGAGTTACTGGGCTATCCTTTTTCATAAGCCACTAATTTGGGAAGTAGGTGGGTAACACAAGGATTAAAAGATAATTTTAAGATGAAGAAGCATCAACTGATAAAAGAGAAAAATATATAAAAACTGACAAGTAGATAAGCAGCACAATCTCAGAGCCATTTAGCATAAGGGCAGATAGCCCGGTAAGGCTTAGTAAACTGTGAACATTCTCTTTATGCTTCAGTAGATCTAGATTTAGAGTTTAAAAGGACTTTAGAAGTCAGCTAATCTCACCTCTTAGAATTATAGGGCTATAGAATTAGTGATGGAATTGAACATTTTATCTAATTTCACCAACAAATTTATAATTCAGGAGGCTAAGGTAAAGAAAGTTAGGGAACTTGTCTAAAGTCACCCAGATAGTAAATGACAGCTAGCCAAATTTTTAAAACTTCATTATCAAGATATTATTACTTGTCTAAGCTCATATAAGAACTAATTAGCAGATCTGGGGCCAAAGCCCAGGTTCCTTACTTTGGATTCAGCACTCTTCCCACTTTACTATGCAGTAACTAACAATTAGCAGCAACATTGCTGGCTTAATCAAGAACAAATATTTTCAACATACTCTGTTCACTAAGATAGGGAACTGTGAATTAATTATTTAGAAAGATTATTTCTAACATGAATTTCTCTTTAAGTTTTAGAAATTGAAAACATAAACCAATTTTCTAGAGAAATGCATTTATTAAAATATTTTATTTCTAAATGATATCCAACAAATGAACTATATTCTAAATCCATGAGAAGTAAGGAGAAAAAAGTTGAGAAATAACTTCAAAGAGAAGAACAGAAAAAAATTGATTTGTCCACAAATGCAAATAGTTGTAGTAACCGGGATTAACTATATGACTGTAGCATTAAATTATATTTCTCTATGTCAGTAACTTTGCATGGAGGCAAAATAGTCTATTAATATGTTAATGTACATTCTTAGGGAATAATATCATGTAGATAATTTGTGGATCATATTGAAACAATTTTTGTTGCTGGAGACACAAAGCCTTTGACTTAGGAGATTTACCAAATATTTGGTACCCAGTATTAGGTAATATTCTAAAAAGTAAGGCATGCCTCAAGGTTAAATGTGCTAATTCCAACTAAAGAAATAAAACAGGAACACAGCAGTAAATGTAAAACAATTTGAATGAAGAGAGGGGGTGCTAAAACTTGAGGGGCTTGAGAGAGAGAGAGAGACTTTGAGTAGAAAAAGGCACCTGAGTTCACTTTGGGGGTGATGATGAGAAATGGAATGTCAACTGTAAGCAATTAGATCTAGATCAATTTGTCACAAATGAAGACTATAAGACACTGAGTAATGTGAATTTAAACTAGAAAGACAGGCTACACCTAAAGTGAGATATTAAATGGTTTTGAATGTTAGACTGAATGATATTTTTGTTTTTATTTTATTTTGTTTGGTTTTTGTCCTAAAAAAAAGAAAACTATAGGAAGCCAAATAAGATTTGGAGAAGGAAAACTAAAAGCAAAATTTGTTCATTAGGAAATTTATTCTGCTAGACACTTTTCGTGAGAAAAATTGAATAATGTAGACTGACCAAATTGAATACCATTGCAACAGTCCATATGAAACTTGATGGGAAATCTATACAAGTGGATTTATTGTTTGAAAGAAGTAGAGAGGTTGAAAATGTGTGGTGGAGTTAGACTTGATAAGGCTTAGTGAAGCCAAGATGGCAGAGAAAAGCATAAATTTGCTTGAGCCCTTCTCTAACCACTTTAATAACTGAAAAAAAATGACTGAACAGATTTTAGAGGACAGAAACCGAAAAGTGACTGAAACAAATCTCCCGCTGCAGGCAGCCAGGCAGGCCAACAGGAAGGGTTTATCAAAGTGAGCACGGAGCAGAGTATAGTCCCATGTGAGCCTTGCTGGTCTAGACTCCCATCCCAGGCTAAAAATAAAGTCATTGCTGGCAAGATGAGCAAAAAGGAAGCTCAATCAGTGCACAGAATCCTGTTTTGGGGGCAAAAAAAAAAGATAAAAACATGGAACCAGAAGAAGACAATGTTAAAACTCCTGTATTAAAAACTTCTAAGAAAAATATGAATTGGTTGCAGGCTATAGAGGAGCTCAACAAGGATTTTCAAAACCGAGTAAGAGAAGTTGAGAAAAACTGGGAAAATAAATAATAATTATGCAATAAAATCATGAAAAGTGAGTTAGTATCCTGACTGAAGAAAATAAAACCTTGAAAATAGACTAACTCAGGATGACCTGGGATCGAAATCGGCCTCAGAAAATGAACACCCACACATAAATAATGACTAGCCATGTAACCTTGAGCAAGTTACTTAACCCCAATTGCTTTTTTTTAAAAAATAGACTAATTCAAATAACAAAAGAGGCCCAAAAAACCAATGAGGAGAAAAAGAAAAAGTCAAATTACCCAGATGGCAAAGGAATTTCCAAAACTCACTGAACAGAATAATTCCTTCAAAATTAGAGTGGAGCAAATGGAAGCTAATGACTTTATGAGAAATCAAGATACAATAGAACAAATCCAACCAAATGAAAAAAAATAGAAGGCAATGTGAAATACCTCATTAGAAAAACCACTGACTAGAAACCTAAAAATTAGATCTAGGAGAGACACTTTAAAAATTATTGGACTACCTCAAAGTCCTGATAAAAAAAAAAGGGCCTAGAAATCATCCTTCAAGAAATTCTCAAGGAAAATTACACTGATATTCTAGAACCAGAGGGCAAAAGAGAAATTGAAATAATTCACCAATCAACTCTTGAAAAAGATCCCTAAAAGAAAACTCTTAGGAATACTATAGCCAAATTCCAGAGTTTTCAGGTCAAGGAGAAAATATTACAAGAGGTCAGGAAGAAACAATGTGAGTATTGTGGGGGAAAAAATCGGGATAACACAATATCTAACAGCTTCTACCTTAAGGGATAGAAGAGATTGGAATATAATATCCAGGAGGTCAAGGGAGCTATGATTAAAACCAAGAAACACCTACCCACCAACCTGAGTATAACATTTTAGGGGAAAATATGAATATTCCACAAACTAGAAGACTTTCAAGAATTCTTTATGAGAAAACCAGAGCTGAACAGAAAATTTAATTTTCTAATACAAGAGCAAGAGAAGATACACAGGAAAAAAATCATAATGAACTTATTAAAGTTGAACTATTTACATTCCTACATGGAAAAATGATAATTGTAACTCATGAGACTTTTCTTAGTATGAGGAAAGTTGAATGGAATATATGTGTGTGTATGTGTGTATATATGTGTGTATACATATGTGTATACATAGACACATATGCATATATACATATATGTGTGTGTGCATGTATATGAATGTATAGGAGGGTATTTGTGTATATAAATATATATGTATGTGTGTATGCATATGTACATGTATGCAGATACAGAAGACACAGTATCAGTTGAATGTAAAAGGATGATATCTAAAAAATAAAAATAAGAGGTGAGAGAGGAATACATTGGGAGAAGGAGAAAGGGAGAGATAGAATGGGGTAAATTATTTTATATAAAAGAGGTGAGCAAAACATGTTACAATGGAGGGGAATAGTAGGAACGTGAAAGGAAATGAATCAGCCTTACTCTCATTGAATTTGGCTTAAGGAAGGTGTAACATACATGCTCAATTGGGAATCTTACCCTAAAGGAAAGTAGGGGGGAAGGGGATAAAAGGGGGGTGATAGAACAGAGGGCAGATTGGGAGAGAGGGCAGTTAGAAGCTAACACATTTGAAAAGGGACAGGATCAAAGTAAAAAATAGAATAAGTGGTGGACAGGATAGGATGGAGCGAAATATAGTTAGTCTTTCACAATATAACTACTTTGGAAATGTTTTGCATAACTACACATGTACAACCTATATTGAATTGCATGTCCTCTCAGTGGGGGTGTGTGAGGAGGGAAGAAAGGAAAGAATCTGGGAATCAAAGTTTTAAAATAAATGATAAAAACTTGTACTTTTACATGAAACTGAGAAATAAGATATACAGTCACTAGGGTATAGAAATTCATCTTGCCCTACTAGAGATTTGGGGTAGGGGTTGGGAAAGGATATTAGAGAGAAGAGATTGTGGGAATGGGAATTCAGTAGGCTCATTAACTTGGGGTGGGGGTAGAGGAAAGGTGGGGAGGAAATTATTAACTCAAAATCTTGTGGAAATGAATGTTGAAAACTAAAAATAAAACAATTTTAAAAATTGAATTGATAAGACCTGGCAACTAATGAGATTAGGCTAGGGTGAAAGAGAAAGAAGGTACAGATATGAGTCTGAGATTTCAAATCATTTTTTTTTAACAAATGTTTTATTAACATCTGTTTTACATCATTCATTTCTGCCAGATTTTGAGTTACAATCATTTTCCCCCCGATATTCCCCTACCCAACCTCCCAGAATAGCAGTCCCACAAGATATCGCTTCCTCCAATCTGCTTTCTCCCATACCCCGTTCGACTTATCCATTAGAGGAAGGTGAATCTTTGTGTAGCAATGCCTGCGCATCTTATCTCCCAATTATAAGCAAAAGAGTATTAATAATAGTATTTACATATATTTGAAACATTTAATGTTAAGACCTCGAATTTCAGATCCATTTCCTTCCTCCCCTGGCACCCACTCCCTCTGGGGAGATACGTAATTCAGTATATGTTGTACATGTCTAGCTATGCAAAACATCATCATAGTAGATACATTGTACAAGGCTGCTTATAATTCCCTCCCACTCATCCTACCCCCGACCTGGTCCATTCCCTACATGATCCTGTCCCTCTTCTATAGTGGGTACTTCCAACCTCCCCTCCCCCCAAGGATGCCCTCCCATCCATCATCCCTCCTCTCATCCCCCTTCCCCCTATTTTGCTGCAGGTTGAGATATCCCATTTAGTATGTATGTCATTCTCTCCCTGAACCAAATTCAATGAGAATGTGGTTTTGCCTTTTTTGTCTTCCTATTCTCCCTCTCCCTTGCAATGATTCCCCTTGCTTCTTCTACCTGAGATAGTTTACCCTACCCTGTCTCTCCCCATCTCCTCTTGCCACTTTCCTCTCTCACCTCATAATTTCATCCCTTGAGTATTCTCCCTTCCCAACAAATTCAACCTATGCCCTCTATCCATATATAACTGTAACCATATGCACACACATGCACATATGTATTCATATGACCACACACCCTTCTTCAATTATTTTCATAGTGAGAAAGATATCATCAGTCACAGTTATTGCTTTTCCATATAGGAATGTGAATAAGTTAACTTTGCTAAGTTCCTTTTGATTTCTTTTCCCTGATTCCCTTCTCAGGCATCTCTTGCTTCTTGTGTCTGGATGTCAAATTTTCTATTCAATTCTGGTTTTTTCCTCAAGAATGCTTGAAAGTCCTCTATTCCATTGAATGACCATGATTTCCCCTGAAACAAAATACTCATTTTTGCTAGGTAGGTGACCCTTGGGTTCATTCCCAGCTCTTTTGCCCTCTGGAATATCATATTCCATGCCCTTTGATCCCTCAGTGTGGAAGCTGCCAGGTCGTGGGCTATTCTGATTGTGTTTCCACAATATTGAAATTGTTTCTTCCTGGCTGCTTGTAGTATTTTCTCCTTGATCTGGGGATTCTGGAACCTGGCTATAATATTCCTGGGAGTTTTTTTGGGGGATCTTTTTCAGGAGGTGATCTGTGGATTCTTTCAACCTCTATTTTGCCCTCTGGATCTAAAACATCAGGGCAGTTTTCCTTGAGAATTTCTTGAAGGGTGATTTCTAGGTTCTTTCTTTGATCATGGCTTTCAGGTAGTCCAGTGATTTTTAAATTGTCTCTCCTGGATCTATTTTCCAGGTCAGTGGTTTTTCCCATGAGATATTTCACATTGCCTTCTAATCTTTCATTTGTTTGGATCTGCTTAACAGCATCTTGATTTCTCATAAAGTCATTAGCTTCCATTTGCTCCAGTCTAACTCTGAAGGAATGAATCTCCTCAGTGAACTTTTGAGATTCTTTTTCCATCTGGCAAATTCGACTTTTTAAGGCATTCTTCTCCTCATTGCCCTTTTGGGCCTCCTTTGCCATTTGAGTTAGTCTATTTTTTAAGGTGTTGTTTTCCTCAGTCAGGCTGTTGACCCTCATTTCATACTTTTCCTGCATCCTTCTCATTTCTCTTTCTAATTTTTCCTCCACTTCTCTTATTTGATTTTTAAAGTCCTTCTTAAGGTCCTCTATGGCCTGCAACCCGCTCATGTTTTCCCCTGGGGCTTTTGGAGCAGGACTTCTGACCTCACAGTCCTTTTCCCGCTCTATGCCCCCAAAATAGGAGTCTAGGGTTGCATTTTTCTGTTTCCTTTGCCTTGGCATGTTGCCACTTAATTACTTGACTTTTGGGCTTGTTGCCACACTATGGCTTTAAGGCCAGATAGAGGAATTTTCGTCCTGAACGTGTGGGGGGCAACTTCCGTTTCTGGCAAGCTGTAAACCCACCCACGACTTCCACCCTAGATCACAATCCAGATCCAGGGAGGTTAAAGCAAGAGGGATTACCCCCCAAGACTGATCCCTGGATCTCCCTACAATTCGCAGGCCAAGAGCTGGAGCTGCCTCTGAAAACTACAAAATGGCGTGTCTCCTCAGTGGCTTCTAGCCCCCAGGGGAGGGAGCCCACACATTCCCCAAACACTGGTCCCAAAGTCCATAGGACACTAACCTCTTACTTTTTCCTAGGCATGTCTATGTTGATAATTCTGGAGTCACCACAGCTGCTGGTGTTCTGGGGTTCCTCCAGCTGGCTGCTGTCCCTGCCACCCTGGGGCTAAAACCTCTGCTCACGGGGACCTTGGCTCCGGCTCGGCTCGGCTTCCCGCACTCTGCACACTGCGCGCTGCCGGCTCCCAGGGTGCTGCACTGGTCCTTCCTGCAGGGTTGCTGGGCTGTCCTCAGCGGGAGGTTAGCTTCTCTGTGTCGTTCTGTTGATGCTGGGCCTCCAGAAGTTGTTCAGAGTTCCCTTTTACATAGTTTGGGTGGAATCTGGGGGCAGAGTGGCTTGGATGAGCTGTTTCTTCTCTGCCATCTTGGCTCCACCCCGAGATTTCAAATCTTAATAAATTGAAAGAGATGCTATATGTCTATGTATGCATGCATAGGTATATATGTACCCACATATACACATGCACATGTCTATGCCAGTATATACATTCAAATAGATGTATATTGATACATATACATGTATGTTCATATGGCCATGAATATGTGGTAATATATCTGTTTATATATGTGTATATATATATACATATACATGTACATGTACATATTATGTATCTATATATGGCAATAGAGGCAAAGAAAATTGATGATATCTTTTTCAGAAATATTTAGCTGGAGATGCCTCTGCAACATCCAAGCAAGGATGTATAAAAGGTCAAAGTAAGACTAGGATTCAAGAGATAGCTTAGTTTTGCAGATAACTTGCCTTAATTCATATTTATGCTGTATTTTAAAGTATGCAAATCACTTCATAAAATAATCTCATTTAATTTTATTCATCTCCATTGAGTTAGCAGATAGGAGGAAATGAGATAAAATATATGGAAAGAATAGAATAGTGCCAAGAGCATTGTAGGACTAACATACATTTGTGGGTTTAGAGACAGAAGTGGTACCAGGAATAGTCAGGAAGCTAGGAAAAGAAGAATTAGAATGGAATACCATAGATAGTGGATATATTTAATGATTTCAGTGAATATGATTCCTTCGCAGTTCATCAAAATAGAACATATCAGTTTTCTCTTCATTATAGAATTATACAAATAAAATGTAAAAATCTCAATATTTAACCTGATGAGAATATATTTGCAACATAACCCTACAAATCATTATTTCCCATATAATTTTCCATTTAAATTTAGTGTCTTAAAACTTTCAATGTAGAGATGTTGCCATTTATATGTTTCATCATTTAATTTTAGTTTTATTCTTCCCCTAACAAAGAAAAGTACCTACTTGAAATAAGGGATTAATGTCAGGACTGTCACAGAGGGTAATTTTAGGATTTGAATTCATAGTTAACTAAGGGATCTTAAAATTTATCTAGCCCAAATCACTTAGCGTAATAAAGATAAATCCAAGAAACAGATCAGGTTACTTGTCCAGGGCCACACATATAGCCAGACACAAAGCTGAGATCTTTACTCAGGCCCTTTGAGTTTAAATGAAGTACTTTTTTCCTTTTCAGATACATAGTTAAACAGAATACCATTGAAGTCCTTTCAAACTTAGGGATCCATTACCATACCACATTTTATTTTTTAAAATTTATTACATCCTAAGAAATTCCTTCTTCCCTCTATATTACCCATCCATTAAAACTATTATGGTAACCTATTTAAACACATTATATATGCAAATATGGAATTTATGTGTACAAGTATGCTTGCATGTATAAATTATAAAGGGATATATCATATGTTTATAAACATATATCTTTACTTATTCCAAAATTTTATGTTTGGTTGGGTTTTTTATTTTTTTACTATTATTTTCCAATGCAATATAACCTTCAAATTTTTTAGAGAACAAAAATTTATCATTATTTACTTTTAGCCTAAAAGCTTCAATGAACTATTAAATCTAAATTAAAATCACACAAAATAAAACTACATATAAAATAACATGTAATATTAACAATATGATATAAAACTAAGCTGTTATGAATTCTCAAGACATTCCTGTTTAGAGCCAAGTTAATGCGCATAGATGCATACATGCATACATACATATTTTGTCCCCTGAGGAATTTAACAATCAACTGTTATAACCTAAGATTGAATTCAGCCTATAAGTCCTGATCAGTGGCTAAAAATAATGGACATAATCAAACAATTGTACTTTACAGTAGAATTTAATGCCATAATTTTATAGCAGAACAAGAATAAAGGTATATGGCTATAAAAATAACAACTGCTTTGGTTTCTAATGTCACCAGAAAACTTAGTAAACAAACAAAAGAACAATCACATCAAAAATCTTGTTTTTTAAAATGTTTCAAAATTTCTACTATTTGAGTTGTTTCATCTAATAATTCGTGTTTTTTTTTTTAAACTGGATTCAACAGTAAGTACAGGATAACAAAAACTGTTCCTAGATTTTCACCTCTTATTGCAATTTCTTTATGAGACTTGCTCACTTCAGTAGCTATGTGGTTAATCTATTAGAAATGAAGGACCATTAATTGGTCATATTATTTATATTTCTTGTAAAAATGCTTCAAGATACATTTCAGGAAATGATAAATAAATATCTCCATATTTGTGCAATCATCTAACAGTGGTAGAACCCTAGGCAACCATAATTATCATAATGAAAAAATACTCAGGATTGTAAGAGTATTACACACACATACACACATATATACATATCTAACTCTTCTAAAATTCTATTCACTTCCTTAACTTCTATCTTGTTTATTTTGTGGTTAGATTGATCTAGTTCTGAGAGTGGGAGAATGAGGTTTTCTACTAGGATAGTTTTGCTATCTATTTCTTCCTGTAACTGCCTTCATTTCTCCTCTAAGAATTTGTATTTAAAACCAAATGCTGCCTGGAGACGACTGGAGCACATTCAGTATGACAGTGGGGCCCATCTCTGAACAGAATCAGGATGCCACTGTGTACGTGGGGGGCCTGGACAAGGTCAGTGAGCCGCTGCTGTGGGAACTCTTTCTGTAGGCTGGGCCGGTGGTCAACACTCCCACGCCCAAGGATAGAGCCCCGGGGCAGTGCCAAGGCTATGGATTCATGGAATTCCTGAGTGAGGAAGATGCTGACTATGCTATTAAAATCATGAACTTGATCAAACTGTCTGGGAAGCCCACACAGGTGAACAAAGAGTCAGTGCACAACAAGAACCTGGACTTGGGGGCTGACATTTTCCTAGGGAACCTAGACGCCGAGATCAATGAGAAGCTGCTCTAAGACAATTTCAGCGCCCTTGGGGTCATTATGCAGACTCCCTATACCATGCCGGACTCTGACACAGGCAACTCCTAGGGCTATATGCCTTTATCAGTTTTGCTTCATTTGATGCCTCCAATGCAGCGATTGAGGCCGTGAACGGGCAGTATCTGTATAATCGACCTCTCACAATATCTTATGCCTTCAAGAAGGACTCTAAGAGGGAACGCCATGGTTCTGCAGCCGAGGGACTTCTGGAAGTCCAGAACCCTGTCTCAGGCAGAGTGGCCCCATCAGCTGTTTGCTGATGCACCACCCCCACCCTCTGCCCCAAATCCTGTCCTGTCTTCTTTGGGATCTGGACTTCTTCCACTAGGAATGCACCTACAAGGCTCAGTCCCACCTCCAGTGCCACCTCCTGGAGCCCTTCCTCCAGGAATACCCTCAGTGCTGCCTCCCCCACCTATGCCACCTAGGGCTGGAGCCCACGGCCCTCCATCAGCAGGAACCCCTGGGGCAGGACATCTTGGACATGGCCATTCACATCTCCATCCATTCCCACCAGGCGGGATGCGACATCCCGCTTTGTCTCAGATGCAGCTTGCCTACCATGGTCCCCATGGCTTGGGACACCCCCACACAGGACCCCCAGGCTCAGGGGGACAGCCTTGTCCATGACCACCACCAGGAGTGCCCCATCCTGGTCCCCCTCCTATGGGAATGCCACACCGAGTACCCCCATTTGGATTTCCCATGGGTCACCCAGGCTCCATGCCTGCCCATAATATGTGATGATCTCCTCCCTTAATGCCCCCATGGATAAACCAGTCCTCCTCGACTTCCACACTATGGCTACCAAAGAGCACTTCTTCCTCCACCCTGGCCCTCCACCCATCCACCAGTACCCCCTGCTGGTCCACTTTGGTGTCATCTTCCTCAGTTGAGCCAACTTTTTATATGATCTGTTGCACTCCTCTGTGGTACTTCCTGTCTTTTGGACCAGTCAGAGGAACTGGCACCTGGGCCTGGTGCAGCCCTTTCTTCCTCAAATTTGTCCTTTTTTCCAGTGTGATTTTTCCCCCGCTGGAATTTTTTCTATGTTGGGCTCCACTTTTTCCCCAAATATTGACAATAAATAAAACTGGATCCCTTGTTTAAAAAAATGGTGCATATATGTTTAGTAGTGATATTATTTCATTATCTATGACACCTTTTAGCAAAATGTTTTCTTTCTTATATCATTTTGTTAATCTGTTTTTTCTTTTGCTTCTTCTAAGATCAGAATTGTGACCCTTGCTTTTTTTTTTACTTCAACTCAAGTATAATGTATTCTAGTCCAGTCTTTTCTCTGCATGTGTCTCTCTGATTCAAATGTGTTTCTTGTAAACAATATATTTTAGGATTATGGTTTTTAATACATTCTACTATCCACTTCTGTTTTATGGGAGACTTCATTCCATTAACATTTAATGTAATGATTACTTTCTATGTCTTTCTCTCCATCCTAAATTCACCCATTTATTCTCTTCTCTCTCCTTTCTCCATTTCCCTCCTCACTAGAGTTGTGGTTTCAATTACTGCTTCCCTCAGTCTGCCTTCCCTTCTATCAGCCCATCCTTTTTCTTTCCTTTTCCCCCATTACTTCTTCTCTCCCTTCTCCCAATCCCCTCCCTTTTCTTCCCCTTTTCCCTTGCTACTTCTTCCCTCCCTTTTATCTACATCCTCTCTTCTCTCTACCTTTTCCATTTTCCCCTTCTACTTCCTATTGGGTAAGTTTGATTTCTATACCTGAATATGTTATTCCTTCTTTCACTCGGATTCAATGAGAGTAAGGTTCTATCAATGCTCATCTCCCTACTTTCTTTCCCTCCACTGTAATAGGTCTTACACCTCTTCATGTGATGGTAATTTAACATTTTCTACCTCCTCTGCTCTTTTCCCAGTACAGTACCTTTTCTTCATTTAATTCAGTTTTTATCACCACATCAAAGTCAATGTATACCTATGCCCTCTGTCTATGTACATCCCTTCTAGTAGTCATAATAAAGATACAGTTCCCAGGAGTTATAAGCATCATCTTTCTATGTAAGGATATAAACAGTTTGCCCTCATTGAACAACAAGCTTTTCTTTCCTGTTTACCTTTCTATGTCTCTCTTGAGTCTTATATTTGAAGATCAAATTTTCTATTGAGCTCTGGTCTTTCATCAGGAAGATTTGTAAGCCCCCTCTTTCACTGAATTCTATCTCCTCCACTCAAAGATTCTGCTCAATTTTTCTGGGTAGTTAATTCTGAGTTGTAATCCAAGCTCTTTTTCTTAAAGAATATTGTATTCTACAGCCTCTGATCTTTTAGTGTTGAAGTTGCAAGATCCTGCATATTCCTGACTGTGGTTCCATGATGTTTAATATAAATTGTTTCTTTCTGGCTGCTTGTAGTATTTTCTTCTTGATCTGATAATTATGGAGTTTGGCTTAATATTCCTTCGCATTTTAAATTTGAAATCTCAGTAAGTGATCAGTGAATTATTTTGATAACTAATTTACTATTGGTTCTCAGACCTTAGGGAATGATGATTTCTTTTTTTTTTTTTTAAGCAATTGGGGTTAAGTAACTTGCTCAAGGTTACATGGCTAGTCATTATTTATGCGTGGGTGCTCATGTTCTGAGCCCGGATCTGATCTCGGGTTATCCAAACTCCGAGGCCCTGCTCTTACTCACTGCTCCACCTAGTCGCCCCTTTAGGCCAATTGGGGTTAAGTAACTTGCCCAAGGTTACACAGCTAGGTTTTTGTTTGTGCGGATTAAGTGTCGGAGGCTGGCTCTGAACTCAGGTCCTTCTGATTCCAGGGCCGGCGCTCTATTCACTGCGCCACCTAGCCGCCCCAGGGGAATGATGATTTCTTAAAAGCTGATGTCCAAGCTAAATAAATCTTTTTTTTCTCATTAATTAAACCATAAATCCTTCATAGAAAATCTACCCCATGTGCTTGAAGCCTTTTTCTTATTCTAAACAACACCAGTGCACCATTTGGGCTTTCCATAGGCCATTTTACCATTATCTCTATGTGACTGGTCCACTCATCTTTTACCCCTTCATATTTAACTTCTTCTATGATAAAATGACATAATCTACAATTAGCTGTACCTTTTTTGTTTATTTATATTTAAGATATCAATATAGACTTATTCCAGTTTCTCTGGTATTGTACAAATTTCTTGATCATTGGACAGGGATCATATATTGATAAAATTAATAGCTACCTAAAATTATAGATGAATCTCCAAACAATCTGATTGCTAATACCTCTTGCCTTTTCTGCAGTTTTGCTATCCTCGAAACAAAAGTCAAAAGTTTATACATTTAAAACTGAGAGCTTTTAAATAAATATGCATTTTTGTCTGCTTCACAGTATTTTTATATGTGATTTCATCTGTATTAGAAGTACACTTTGACCAAATATCCTTCACCACTGCAAATCAGCAACTTTTAACCAACATATAAGTACATTATGACTTAAGACACTAAGATATTAAATGACTTCCCAGGGTCACACAATTAGTATTCTAGAAACAGGGCATGAACCCAGGTCTTCATGACTCTGAAGCTGGCTTTCTATTTGGTAAACCAGGGGTGGGGAGTCTGCAGCCTTGAGGCCACATGTGGGCTTCTAGGTCCTTAGGTACAGCCTATTGGCTGAGTCAAAGTTTTACAGAGCAAATACATTTGTTAAGGGGATTTGTTCTGTGAAGTTCAGATTCATTCAAAGAGCTACACTTGAAGACTTACAGGGCCACAGGATCTGTACTCTTGTGCTAAACCATATTACCTCTTTCTCTGCGTAAGTTGCACAAAGCACTTTAAAGGGAAGAAAACATTAAGAACTTGACATTCCTCCTTTTTGAACCAGGGTATCTGTTATAGTGTTCTGTGTGATGAAGAAATTTATTATTCTCTTGCCCTAGGTCCATTATGGTCTGCTGATAAGAAAACTTCCTCATGATAATGAGAGTTGATGAAAAATATATTGCTGCCTCTAGTAATAGACACAAAGAAATTTGATCCTGTTTCCTCCTTTCACCAGTCACATAATTCTCATTATAGTCATTATCATCATTCCCTATCATCATTATTAAAATTCTGTGGCATTTTCAGATTTGCAAAGCTTTTTTCTCAAAGGAACCCTACGAATTAAGTAGAGCAAACATTATTTCTTCCATTTTGGAGAAATAGAATCTGAGGTTCATAGTTGTTTAGTGACTTTCCCTTAACCATATAGTTATTATAACTCAGAGTCATTCTAATCAGGCAAAAAGTTTAAATTCTTCAAGTATCATGATTTGCACTCTAGTAAAATTTGGCATCATCCTTCCACAGTGTGTTGTAAAAACCTGCACAATGCAGGATTTTCTCTGAATTTGTTATCTGACAATAGGCAACCATTATTAACTGCATTACTTAATAGGGGAGGGAGGAATAGTGTACTTATACATAAATAGAAAGCCTATGAGAGAAAATCAGTATTGGGTAATGGTAAGAACATGTGACTAGAAGGTAGGAGACCCATGTTATAATATTTGCTCTGTTAGTAGTCAGATGTGACCTTGGTCAAGTCAACTTCCCAAGAACTCAGTTTTCTCATGTTAAAAAAAAATAGATTAGATGGTCCATGAAGTCTCAGTTCAGTTGAGATTTTTTGTGTTCTAAATTTCACTCTTCTTTGAGTTCAAGTATGGCTTCAGACACTTAATAGCTATGTAGCCCTGAGCAAATGACTTAACCTCTGGGTACATCAGTTTCCTCAACTGTAAAATAAGTATAAAATAGCATACTCCCAGTGTTGTGAGGATTAAATGAGATATTATTTGTCAAAGAAATTAGCATAGTGCCTTACACATAGGTGCTATGTAAGTTTTTTCTCCTTTTCCTCTCTCTACATCCCTTTCTTTCTGAACAATCAGGTGACAAGTAAGGGTTTCATAAATGCAGCAGATGGAGTCCAAAGTAAAGAAAGATTGTTCCCAGTGTTATTACATAATTATTTCAAGCTGTTGTCATTTTGTGGGGTAGGACTATAGCACAGGCATAAAGGAATTACACAAAATAAACACAAAGCATCATTAAGGAGATGGAACATCCATTTACTAGACTGGAATTTATATATATATATTTTTACACACACGTTTGTGCATGTGTGTGTTAATATGTATGCACAATATTCTCTTTTGCTTTATAACATTACGTGGAAACTACCACCTTTAGTGAAAATCATAGACACTCAGTAGTTGAAAAGTAGCAAGGTGCACCTTAATTGGGTAAGTTGGACATCTTGAAGATGGAATTTGTTTGACTGAATACTATAAAGGGTAGCATTTTTAATAGTCATTGATGGATTGACTAAACCCTGCTTCTAAAAAAATGTACTTATTAAAACAAAAGAAGCATAATCCTAGTAACATGTAGACTTAGTAAAACCACCCATTACCTACTACTGCTACTTTACTGCATTCTCCTTCTTTACTCCCCATGTCACATGATGAAGGAGTCTTACTCCTTAAGAAGAAAACTAAACTCTCTTCTTGGTCAAGTGATCCGATTACATCCGATTATCACCTACAAATTGTTCTTTCTGTCATTCCACTTTATCACTTATTTAAAACATCTCCCTTTCTAATGGCTCCTTTCCTACTAGCTAAAACCATGCCTTCTACTGAAAAAAAAATCCTCATGTAGAAATCCTTCTTTAATAGCTTTCCTACTATATTTTTCTGCCTTTTTTTTTTTTTGGCTAAATTCCTCAAAAATAAAATCTACAATAGGTTCCTTCAATTTCTCTCCTCTCACTCTCTTCTTAATAGCTTATGGTATGGCTCCCAGGCTCATTCTTCCACTGAAGCTGTGTTTCCCACAGTTAGTAACAAAATCGTAATTGTTAAATTCAATGACCTTTTCTCAATCCTTGTTTTCCCTAAACTCTGTGCAGCCTTTGAAACTATTGTTCACTCTCTCCCCTTAAATGCTTTCTTCTCACTAGGTTTTTGTGATGCTACTTTCTCTTGGTATTCCTCCCACTGTCTAACTTCTTATATTATTCCTTTGCTAAATCCTCCTCCATATCATAGCCTTTAACCATAAGGTTTTATCCTGGATCCTCCTTTGTTTTCCCTCCATAAGCACTTCATTTGGTGATTATTATCTCCTGTGGATTTAATAAGCATTCCTATGTTGATTCTCAAATCTACCTTTCCTGTCTCAGCATATCATCTGACTTCCAATTTCATATCTCCAACTGTCTTTGAAATATTTTGAACTAGATGTCTAGTAAATATCTTAAACTCAATATGCCTGAAATTGAACTCATCTTTACTCCTACACCCTCCTATTACTAGAGAGAACAATACTATTTTCCTAGTCCCTCAGGATCACAATCTGGGAGTAATGCTAGATTCTTCACTATCTCTCACCTCACATATCTAAGCTATTGATGAGGCTTGTTGATATCACTTTAAAAATATCTCTTAGACATACCCCCTTCCCTTTTTTAGATACTGACACCACTCTGGTTCAGGATCTCATCATCTCATGTCTGTGTTATTGCAATAATCTTTTGGTTGGTTTGCCTACCTCGAGTTTTGCCCTCAATCCAATCCATTCTCCATTTAACCACTAAAGTGATTTTCTTAAAATGCAGGTTCAAATGTGTCATGGTGCTACTCAAAAACTCTAGTGGTTTCCTCTTGCCTCCAGGAGCAAATGCAAAATGTTCTGACATTTAAACCCCTTAATGACTTTGCATCCTCCTTAACTTTCTTGTCTCCTTAGGCCATACTATTCTTTGATCCCAAGTCACTGCCTATTCCACAAACCTCCATCTCTCTGCCCTAGGTATTCTCTTTGGGATTCCTTTGTGCCTGGAATTCATTCTCTCCCTCTTCCCCTCTGACCACTGATCTGTCTGTTTTTCTTTAAGCCCCTAATAAAAAGACTCCTTTCTTCAGGAAGTTATCCCCAAACCCTATTATTTCCATATGTTTTTCTTTCTTAGTTATTTTGCCTTTATCGTACATGTAGCTTGCTTTGTATAAACTTGTTTGCCTCCTATCTCTTTCACTAGATTTAAAAATCCCTGAATGCAGGAACTGTCTTTTGCCCCCTTCCCTTCTTTTTGTATCCACAGTACTTAACACAATAATACCTTGAACATAGTAGATACTTAACTTTTTATTGATTTGTGGAAAGTTCATAGAAAAGTCTCATGCATAATAATAACAATAGTTAGCATTTCCACAGTGATTTAAGATCTTCAAAATGCTCAGAATGCTATCTCATTTGATCCTTAAAACCTTGTAAGATAGGTTCTATTATCTCCATTTTAGATATGAGGAATTTGAAGCTGGAAAAGCTTAAGTGACTTCCACATGGAGAGTCACAAAGTCAGTAAGTGGCTGAGGAGGATTCAAATTCAGGTCTTCCTAACCATAGGCCCAGTGCTCTATCCATTGTGTCACTTAACTACCTATTTATTTTTAGCCATATTTTATCTCCTTTCATAGATAATGTAAGTGATATGGCATATTGTACAGTAGCCTGGAATAGGAGTCAGAAGATTGACATTCAGTTTCTTTCAGCATATTATTTGTCATGTACTAACATTGTGACCTCAGGCAAATCATTTAGCCTTTTTCCAGATTTAGTTAACTTGTCCATAAAATGGGAATAATAATACCTGCCCTCTGTTCCACATGGACCATTACTTGAATTTTTTTTGAGGGAAATTGTAGTGTCCTTTTTAGAAATAGTTTCTTTGTTGTTGTTATTTCCAGTTTTTATAACTAAATATAAGGTGTGCTTATTAAGTACCTTAAAGGCAAGGCCGAAGTATTTTTTCTATTCCTCAGTTAACATAGGACTTTTCAATTGGGCAAGACCTTAAACATGTTGACTGAAATAAATGAAGTTATTACACTTTAAGAGAATACTCTATGCTGAGCTTCATGCCACAAAAGTCACAAACATCTGAGGTTGGAGCAGCACCAAAGATCCAGAGAGAGTTAGATTTTTTTTTATGTAGAAGAGAAATTTGAAATATGAAAATTGGAATCCGTGAAACCCAAACCTTCTATACATTACTTTTTCAAGTATATTTTCAAGACCATGATCTATTCAAGGGGATTTTTAGTATTTTTGTGTGTGTCATGGAATATTTTGGCAGGCTGATGATAGCTCTGGACCCCTTCTCAAAATGATGTTTCTAATTCAAGAAATAAAAAAATATACATATGAATATAAAAGAAACCAATGATATCCAAGTACAGTTTTAATATCTCTTTTTAAAATTATACAGGTTTCAGGTTAAGTATGTGTGATTTACTGAATATCTAAAAAAGAGAGGTAGGGATAAAGACTAGACCTATGATTTCATCTGCAGCATAGGACACTCACATTTGAGGAAAAAAACAAAAACAAAAACCCAAGAACATCACTATAACTACTATGGCCAGGACAGTTGGTGGGCTAGTGAGTGGTGAGAATAACAAGACAGGTGTGTAATCAATAGTCTGTTTATTACAGGACCATTTAATACAGAGCCAAAGATGCAAGGGGCTCACAGAGTTTATATGCCCTCCCAAAAAGGTAGATACCTCAAAAGAATGCAGACAATGTAAGAAGGCCCTCCCTCTAAGTGACCCAAAGCAATGCAGACAATGTAGAAGGACTCTCCCTTAATCTTGTTTACTATTTACCCTTGTTAAGATTAGTTATTTATTAGGGTAATATCCTAGGACCATATCTGAAGGCATAAACAAACAAAAATATAGATTATATACCTTCTTGCTTATCTGCCCTGTAACCTTGCAGGTAACTGTATAGGGCAGGGGAATATAACTTTAGTGAGGTCAAGGGACCCCCAAAATTTCTTGACATATATACATCCTCCTGCTTGTGTGCCCTGTAACCTTTCAAGTAATAATATAGGGGAGGGGAACATTTCATTAGCAGAGCCAGGGGACTCTTGAAAGTTCTCTACATGCAGCTTAGTCTTAGAATTAGACTACTGAAAATTTAATTTATGTATTCAGGCTTACAAATCTAGGATTTATCAGTGGTGGGACTTGAACTTAACTGTCCCATAAATAAAACACATTACTGGTTTTGGAAAAGAACAAAGATTAGATCTTCAGATGTATTTAATGTTGGTATATGCACACCATTAAATACAAGATAATTTTCTTATGTCACATCCTATGATAGATTAGAGATATATTGCTTCAAAGAAGAAAATATGAAGGAAAGGGAAAGGATGAGTGATAATATTTCTTTTTGGTATATACCTATTTCCTTCCATCAGGAAAAGTTGCCATTACAGCTTTAATTATGCATGTGTTTGTATAAGTTTTTTTATCTTTCTATAAAGAAAGATGTCTCATGTTTTCAATATCCAAATTAAATTACAATAATGAGTCTTGCCCTTTGGACAAAATGAAATAAAATTTTTGATAATTTAGAGGTGTGATTAGTTAGCAAATTTTAAAGATCTACAAAAATGTATTCTTTCAATGGGCTTTTAGCAATCTATTCAAATTAAATAATATTCTAAAAAGCTGAAAATATAGAGAGAATGGCTACTATTACATTAAAAGTGCCTACAAATAATTCTTGTTGATAATCACTAGATCTCTTCCTAAACTCACCCATTCATTTACTCAACAAATGTTTATTCAGGGCCTACTGGCTGTACTGTTTTGTCTTAGACCACAAGAATAAGAGTTATCTGGTTACTTGACTCATTTTATTATTAATCTTGTTCAAATTGTTCATCATCCTCATCATTAATAAAAATAAGAAATAGCAAATTGAAAATAATTAACTTATTTTCCACCGTTATTCTGATTTTCACAACAAGGAGGATTTTTAATAAAATTTTGGCATGGGGCAGCCCTATTAGGTCACCTTGCTTAAACATTAAATATAAATCAATCTTTGATATACAAAACTTTTAAAAACATTTTTTTTAGTTTAAGTTTTCAATAAAAAATATGTGGACACAATTATATTTCTTTTTGAAACTTGATTTGGATTTCATAGTGTGATTAATTAACTTTGGCATTTGACTCAATTCAGAAACATGGATTCTTTACTAAGTTCTGGTACAGAATAGTCTTATGATATTGTGTAAGTCAACTAAACACGATGTGACAGTTTTCTCATTTGCTAAATAAGGATAATATTTAATTACCTACTTGACAGGATTTTTATGAATAAACATTTTATAAACTAAGCTCTGTTTATAAATATTATTATACTTTTATATATGACTTTTTATTTGAACTCAGTCTTGCTCTATTTTTTTAACTTCCATGTACATTACAAATTGACTTTGCTAATTTCCTTAAAGATTTCTTGTTGACCATATTATTTTGGGGTGTCCTTTCTAAATTTTTTTGATATTATAAATACATCATCATCATTATCATATTTTTGCTGCCATCTTCTGTCCACATTTTTTTCTTGTTTGAACACTTTGCCCTTTGAATTAATTATTCACAGTGACACACAAGTTATTATTATTTTTCCTTCATCCTGTTTCTCTAGAGAATGGTCAGAGACAGGGTAGGGACAATGTAAATCCTTTATAATGATTATTTTCCTTTCTGTGCTATACTCTGATTTAATCCTCACCCCTCATTTAAAATTTTTGTACATGAAGTTTGCCTGTGTAGGATTTTTGAATATTTGTTTGCAAATTTTAATTCATTGTAAAAATTTTGCCTTTAATGTCCTTTCTCCAACCTTAATTTATTTTAAGATTTCTTTATATAAGATTAAATTTGTTGTTCATTATCTGTATAACTTAAAATTCTTAGTATACACTTTATTGTAAGGTTTGAAACTAAATAGAAAATTGCTGAACTACTTATAAGATAGTGTAGAATGAACATTGATCACTGTGGTTCTCCTTGTTTATAGGTCTGCCCTTGTGAAAATACGGTATGAATTTTCCAAAGAAGAATTGTAGCAGTCCACTTTACAGAAATTTATATTGCTTGCCTATTGAATTTGAATTGGGGAGAACCCAATGGGAAGAGAAGATTTAGTGTTGAGAGCCTATGTTGGGTTTGTGGGGCATTTTCTGAATATAGATCATAATCACATCTTTGAGGTATGAAAGCTTATATTGAGGCTCAGAAACATGATTATGAGATTACATAAAGAGTATATCATATACACATGAGAAACAGTTCTATGGTAGCCAGAGTGCCACAGGGAAGAGGTGGTGAGAGACAGATAAGATCTTGTCCTTTTTTGCAATATTCATTATTGCTATCAGTATTCAACCCTGATATTCTTGGCAGTGCTTTTTCTCTATAAAATGTGTCTAATATATGAAATGAGATAAAATTTGCAAAGTGCTTAGTACAGTGCCTATTTCATAGTAGGTACTATATAATTCCCTAGCTCCCCTAATAATATCAAGGTCAGATCAATAATTATTTCCAACATATGTATCTATTTTATTTTTTTTTGCATTGCTCCTGACTTTTGTAGCATTTTAAGCTTTATTTTGAGAAGTAGGAAGGTATGAAGAATAAAGTCAAGAATATGTTTTGATATGATTTTGATCTTAGTTAAAAATGGTCATCCTATTCATGATTTCTGTATTCTAGGTGGTTAGGTATCTATATGTTCATTTGTGTGTGTTTGTATGGCGCATTTTAAGATGTCATTAACTACTTTGACCTGAATAAACCAAAAAAAAAAAGAAATTAGTCTTATTCACTATTGTCTTTTATATTATTTAAATTAATTATAGTTGTAGAAAACGTTTGTAGTTGATAGAGAGCTTCATATATTTTGTAGAAGTTTTTTTTTCTTTTTTTTTGATTATACTAGAATTGCTGTCATGATTTTCATTCTTTTTTTATTTTATTTTTTTTCCTTTAAACAAATGCTTTATTAATTTCTGTTTTACATCATTCATTTCCGCCAGATTTTGAGTTACAATCATTCCTCCCCCCCTGTTTTTTCCCCTAAACACCCTCCCAGAATAGCAGGCCTGCAAGGTATCGCTTCCTCCAATCTGCTCTCTCCCATACCTTCTTCCATACCCCCTTTGACTTTTCCATTAGAGGAAGGTGAATCTTTGTGTCCCAATGCCTGCACATCTTATCTCCCAATTATAAGCAAAAGAGTATTAATAATAGTATTTATATATATTTGAAACATTTAATCTTAAGACCTTGAATTTCAGATGCATTTCTTTCCTCCCTTGTCACCTTGTCCCTCTGGGGAGATAAGTGATTCAGTATATGTTGTACATGTCTAGCTATGTAAAACATTATCATAGTAGGTATATTGTACAAGGCTGCTTATAATTGCCTCCCACTCATCCCCCCGCCCCCACATGATCCATTCCCTATATGATCCTGTCCCTCTTCTATAATGGGTACTTCCAACCTCCCCTCCCCCCAAGGATGCCCTCCCATCCATCATCCCTCCTCTCATCCCCCTTCCCCCTATTCTGCTGTAGGTTGAGATATCCCATTTAGTATGTATGTCATTCTCTCCCTGAACCAAATTCAATGAGAATGTGGTTTTGCCTTTTTGTCTTTCTATTCTCCCCCTCCCTTGCAACCACTGCCCCTTGCTTCTTCTACGTGAGGTAATTTACCCTACCCTGTCTCTCCCCATCTCCTCTTGCCACTTTCCTCTCTCACCTCATAATTTCACCCCTTGAGTATCCTCCCTTCCCAACAAATTCAACTTATGCGCTCTATCCATATATAATTGTAACCATATGCACACACATTCACACATGTATTCATATGACCACACACCCTTCTTCCATTATTCTCATGCTGAGAAAGGTTTCCTTAGTCACAGTTATTGTTTTTCCATATAGGAATGTAAATAGTTCAACTTTGATAAGTTCCTTTTGATTTCTTTTCCCTGATTACCTTCTCAGGCATCTCTTGCTTCTTGTGTCTGGATGTCAAATTTTCTATTCAATTCTGGTTTTTTCCTTAAGAATGCTTGAAAGTCCTCTATTCCACTGAATGACCATATTTTCCCCTGAAACAAAATACTCAGTTTTGCTAGGTAGGTGACCCTTGGGTTCATTCCCAGCTCTTTTGCCCTCTGGAATATCATATTCCATGCCCTTCGATCCCTCAGTGTAGAAGCTGCCAGGTCCTGGGCTATTCTGATTGTGTTTCCACAATATTGAAATTGTTTCTTCCTGGCTGCTTGTAGTATTTTCTCCTTGATCTGGGGATTCTGGAACCTGGCTATAATATTCCTGGGAGTTTTTTTGGGGGGGATCTTTTTCAGGAGGTGATCTGTGGATTCTTTCAACCTCTATTTTGCCCTCTGGATCTAAAACATCAGGGCAGTTTTCCTTGAGAATTTCTTGAAGGGTGATTTCTAGGTTCTTTCTTTGATCATGGCTTTCAGTTAGTCCAATAATTTTTAAATTGTCTCTCCTGGATCTATTTTCCAGGTCAGTGGTTTTTCCCATGAGATATTTCACATTGCCTTCTAATCTTTCATTTGTTTGGATCTGCTTAACAGCATCTTGATTTCTCATAAAGTCATTAGCTTCCATTTGCTCCAGTCTAACTCTGAAGGAATGAATCTCCTCACTGAACTTTTGAGATTCTTTTTCTATCTGGCAAATTCGACTTTTTAAGGCATTCTTTTCCTCATTGCCCTTTTGGGCCTCCTTTGCCATTTGAGTTAGTCTATTTTTTAAGGTGTTGTTTTCCTCAGTCAGGCTGTTGACCCTCATTTCATACCTTTCCTGCATCCTTCTCATTTCTCTTTCCAGTTTTCCCTCCACTTCTCTTATTTGATTTTTGAAGTCTTTCTTAAGGTCCTCTATGGCCTGCAACCTGCTCATGTTTTCCCCTGGGTTTTTTGGAGCAGGACTTCTGACCTCACAGTCCTTTTCCCGCTCTATGCCCCCAAAATAGGAGTCTAGGGTTGCATTTTTCTGTTTCCTTTGCCTTGGCATGTTGCCACTTAATTACTTGACTTTTGAGCTTGTTGCCACACTATGGCTCTGCTGCCAGACCGGAAATTTCATCCGGAACGTGTGGGGGACAGCTTCCATTTCTGGAAGCTGGAAGTCTACCCACGACCTCCACCCCAGATCATAATCCAGATCCAGGGAGGTTAAAGAAAGAGCGATTACCCCCCAAGACTGATCCCTGGATCTCCCTACAGTTCGCAGGCCAGGAGCTGGAGCTGCCTCTGAAAACTACAAAATGGCATGTCTCCTCAAAGGCTTCTAGCCCCCAGGGGAGGGAGCCCACACATTCCCCAAATACTGGTCCCAAAGTCCAAAGGACCCTAACCTCTTACTTTGTCCTAGGCATGTCTATGTTGATAATTCTGGAGTTGCCACAGCTGCTGGTGTTCTGGGGTCCCTCCAGCTGGCTGCTGGCCCTTCTGCCCTGGGGCTAAAACCTCACCTCATGGGGACCTGGACTTTGCTCAGCTTGGCTCCCCGTGCTCTGCGCACTGCGTGCTGCCAGCTCCCAGAGTGCTGCACTGGTCCTTCCTGCAGGGCTGCTGGGCTTTCCTCAGTGGCAGGTTAGCTTCTCTGTGTTGTTCTGTGGGTGCTGGGGCTCCAGAAGTTGTTCAGAGTCCTCTTTTACATAGTTTGGAGGGAATCATTCTTTTTTTTTTTTTAAAGCAATTGGGGTTAAGTAACTTGCTCAGGGTTACACGGCTAGTCATCATTTATATGTGGGTGCTCATTTTCTGAGGCCGGTTTCGATCCCGGGTCATCCCAACTCCAAGGCCGATGCTCTTACTGCACCACCTAGTCACCCCTATGGTTTTCATTCTTTACCTCTTTGATGAGACAGTATGATTTAAAAAACAGAAAGTTGATCTGATAGGACGATGGCTTTAAATTCTGATACTTAAATCCTATGAACATGTAATCCCTAAGTTCCCCAGGCAATTTTAGAGAACTATAAATTACAAGTGAATTGTTATAGTAGAAATTTCTTGTTCTGGAGAAATCACAGTTCAAATCAAAAAGAAATACTCCAATTTGCTAAAACAGTTGTAAGAAATACATTAAAGTGAATAGGTATAAAATTTGGAGTAAGAATTTAGGCAAAAGTCACTCATTTTTTTTTATTTCACATTTCCTGGAATTCAGGCAATTCTTTACATCCCACCTAATCATATACAGATTAGTTGTGATCTGCATAAATAGGGGAATTTTCCACACTGAGAGCTCCTCACCTTGAAAACCACCACAGATCCCTTTTGTCTTTGCATAAAAATTTAATGAGAATGATTGAAACTGCTTACCCATAAACACTAGGAACAGTGTGACCTTTGCTGCTTGGAACCCTGTAAGATTTTAAAAGAATAAAAAAGCCAAGGTTCAGCATGTAGTGTAATTTATGAGGGATTTTGTTCAGCATCGACCAGTGCACCAGTGCATGGAACATCTTTTGCTTTATTACATTCAGTTTAGTGAAAAAGTGGGTTTGCCATGGCAACTAAGTATCTTTTGGGACAGAGGTTGAGATAAAGAACACATATTGAAAGAAATACCAACAGAGTAATACAGCATGCCAACCTGTAGATTCCTCAGTGTGAAGAAGGTATTGATGTAACTATGTAGATAGATAGATAGATAGATAGATAGATAGATAGATACATAACCATTTTCCCAGAGTTTTGGAGTCTATTCATTAGTTTGCGGTCTTCCATAAAAGAAAGAAACAGAGATATATTTCCTGGGAGATCATGTACTGATTTTCTAGTTTTATAAAATACTTGTA
Source organism: Gymnobelideus leadbeateri (assembly GCA_011680675.1). Classification (NCBI taxonomy): domain Eukaryota; kingdom Metazoa; phylum Chordata; class Mammalia; order Diprotodontia; family Petauridae; genus Gymnobelideus; species Gymnobelideus leadbeateri. The sequence goes on along the minus strand of WOXC01009026.1, from coordinate 21,318 downwards.
TTCAATAAAATATATCCTCAGGTCAAAGAATTAGAACTCACCTCATGTACACACATAAACAAATAAAAGAGGACCCTTCATTAAAAGAGATGAAACTTAAGGTGGAACTGGAAAAATACATAACACAAATAAAAGAGGATCCTTCACTAAAACAAATGAAACTTAAGGTGGAACTTGAAAAAATAAGATTTCAATAAGTCCTGAGGAAATGAGAGTGCATTACGAGTAGGGCATATATGGGTAGGGCTTTAACCAGCTCTTGGTAGTAGAGTATTTTAACCTGGAGAAGAGAAAATTTAAAGGAGAATGATAGCTGTATTTATTTATTTCTTTATTTTTCATTCAGTTTTTCATTTATCGTATTGATCTTTTATTTTAGTAGCATTTATTTTTTCTAATTACATTTTCCTAATCACAAGAGAGTTTTTAGCATTAATTTTTACAGGATTTTGATTTCCAGATTTTCTTCCTTTTTCCATTCTCTGCCCCCTTTCTAAAGTGGTAGGAAATTTGATATACATTATACCTGTGTTTTCATGTGATAATATTAATAATGTTTTCTTATTAGTCACAGTTGTGTAACAAGAAAGAGATCAAAAGGAAAAAGACACCAAAAAAGAATAAAGTAAGTGAAAAAGTATGCTTCTTTCTTCATTCAGATTCCATCAGTTCTTTATCTGGATGTGGATAGCATTTTCCATTGAGAGTCCTTTGTCCTTGTCTTGGGTCATGGTGTTGCTGAGAAGAGCTGAGTCATTCAGAGTTGGGCATCACACAATGCTTTGTACAATATTTTCCTGGTCATTTCACTTGAATCAATTTGTACAAATCTTTCCAGGTTTTTCTGAAATGATTGAACAGCAACAAATATGTAGCATTTTATTTTTAGCTAATATTTGTAAAGTTTGTTTGTGTGTGTGTGTGTGTATGTGTGTGTGTATGTGTGTGTGTTGAGGAAGATTTAAATTATTCTCAGCACACTTCCTCCAAACACAAGAATACATTTGATGGTATGAATATAAACAGTAACAACAACAATAACTGACTTGTACACATCTCTAAGCTTTACAAAGTATTTTCAAGTTGTCTGAGTAGAATTTATTACCTTTTGTAGTGAGGGATGTACAATCAGAACTGTATCTACTTACTTTAATACATATATTTACTTCAAAAATATTAGAAACCATGAAAAGGAATATACCATTTTATTTTAGTTTAAAATATCTTGAATATAAACCAAGATACACATATTTACATACACACATGCCACATATATAAAAATTCATTATAGTTTTATCGCCCCTCTGTAAACATTCTATACCTTCAATTACTCTTTTAATTGGTAATCTATGAGGTCAGTAGCATGTATGGATACTTATAATAGCTTGATACCTTATAGTGAGACCAGCAGTGGTAGACTAGATAGTGAAGAAGAATATGGAATTAAATTAGGATCTTTGGATTTATTTGTATGTCCATTAAATAAGTGTTTTGTCTTTTCAACAGTGTAGATCAACATGTTATTTTAAAGATGTTGATATTTGCCTTTGTGACTTCTTGCAACTCCCTTTACTACAGTTAAATATATATATATATATATATATATATATATATATATATATTTTCTTTTTTGGGGGGGGTGTTTACATTGATGCATTCTCAGGAAAAATAATCTGTTTAATACCTACTATGTCAGAAAGTTATTTCAGGTTGTATGTAATTTTTCTTCTATTTTATGTCTTTACTCATGCTGTTTTCTATACTTGGGATGCTTTTTCTTTTTTTGTCTATTAAATATCTATTTGCTTTTAGGATCAGATTCAAAACCTACCTTCTTCTAAAGACATTCCATTATTCTTAATACTTGATATTTTTTTGTGCTGGAGAGTAGGTAGAATGTGGCATTTAGAATCATGGAGATATTAATTTGGGCAAGTTGCTTAACCCCTCTGATTCTCATCTATAGCATAGGAATAATGATAACAGGAGTACTTAACTCACAGAATTATTAAGAGTCTGAATAGAGAGAATGGATAGAAAAGCATTAATAAAGTAATGGATTAAAGTGTTAAAATGCTTATCTTTTTCAGATTATCTTGCAACTAGTATATGCATTTCTGTACACATGGTTATTTACAGGTTGATTCCTCCACTAGAATAATTTTTTATACCAGACCTTTTTTTATAATTTTTGTTTTTGTATCCCCAGCACTTAGCACAGTACCTGGCACATAAGAAGTATTTAATAAAACTATTGCAATTTCTCCTTATTATAATGTAAGTTATTAGAGATTCTGGACTACTCCCTGTCTCCTTCTCTTCCTGATTCCCTCTCTCCGTCCATCCCTTACTTTTTTCCCTCTTTTCTTCTCCCTTTCCCCCTACTCCTCTCTTTTTTTTCCCTCCAAGGACTTAAAAAGTGTTTGACACATAACAAATGTTTTAAATTGAATTGATAATAATACTTAGCATTCATAGAGCACCTTAGAATTTGAAAAGCCCTTTATAGGCACTCTCCTTACATCCTGGCTGTTGTCCCCATTCTTGTAGATGAGGATACTGAGGCTCAGAGTAATTATGATTTGCCTGTATTCATATAAATAATGAATATCAAAGTTAGCAATTGACCCAAATGTATTGTACATTTATCAATTGGGTAAAGCATCATTATCACAAATTTGAATCACTTCTCCATATTTTTGGAAGTTAGAGTTTTGTCAGAGGTATTTGCTAATTATTTTCCCCCATTACTTCTTTTCTAATTTTTGCTGCATTGATTTTGTTTGTATAACAGTATTTTAATTTTATGTAATTAATGGTGTCCATTTTTTCTTCTTGGTTAGTTATGAATTATAGATAAATCTGATAGATATCTTCTCTTTCATTCCTCTAATGAGTTTGAAGTATCAGTCTTGGCGTCTAAATTATCTACCGTTTTGGGACTATTCTTGGTATATGATGTGAGATCTTTGTCTAGACTTACATACTGCCAGATTGCTTTCCAATTTTACTAACATTTCTTTGTCAAATAGTGAGGTCTTGCCCCAGTAAGTGGGACTTTAAGGAGCACCCCAACTTTAAAAAATAATTATCTATCATCCATTCATATTGAAAAGTTAATTAGTGGTGGCTAGGTGGTGCAGTGAGTAGAGCGATGGTCCTGGAGTCAGAAGGACCTGAGTTCAGATCCATCCTCAGACACTTAAGGGACACAAACAAAAAACCTAGCCATGTGAACTTGGTCAAGTTACTTAACCCCAATTGCCCACCCCCCACAAAAAAAAAAAGAAAAGTTAATCAAATTTACAAAAAATAAATTTTAATTAAGGTCCTGATAGGATTAAAAGTCTGGTATATTTTCGACCTTTTTGGATTAGTTTTGTTTATCATTCAAGTCTTTTAAAATACCATGAATAAATTCAACAGTAGAATCTTCCCTTTTGAACAAAATAATGAACTTTCTCACTCTGTAGTTTTAACTAGATTGAATCATAAGTATACTTTCTATATACCAAATGTTGAAGAAATAAGTTTGCAATTAATTTAACAAATTGGCATGCACATTCTATTATTGCATTTTGTGCATCTGTCTCTTTAGTTAGGTTTACATTACTCTTTTCTATTAAAGTCCTGTACAATTTAGGGGAAGTTAGAATGTCATAGTGAGGTATTTTTTTTAGAAGACAGAAGCAAAGCATTTATTCAGACACCAGAAAGTCAAATCCCAACACTGGAAAATCAAATTCATCATAGCAACAAAGAAATCTATATGCAACAACACTGCAGAAAGCAACACCATCTCAAAGCCTTCCCACAAACAAACACAAACCCTAGCTGTCACCTTGCCTGTGTTTTCTCTCCTCCCTCATTTCTTTTTTTTTTAAACAAATGCTTTATTAACTTCTGTTTTACATCATTCATTTCCACCAGATTTTGAGTTACAATCATTTTCCCTCCATTATTCCCCTACCCAACCTCCCAGAATAGTAGTCCCACAAAATATCGTTTCCTCCAATCTGCTCTCTCCCATAACTTCTCCCATACCCCCATCGACTTTTCCATTAGAGGAAGGTGAATCTTTGTGTCCCAATGCCTGTACATCTTATCTCCCTATTACAAGCAGAAGAGTATTAATAATAATATTTATGTGTATTTGAAACATTTAATGTTATGACCTCACATTTCAGATCCATTTCCTTCCTCCCTTGTCACCCATTCCTTCTTGGGAGATAAGTAATTCAGTATATGTTGTACATGTCTAGCTATGCAAAACATTATCATAGTAGATATATTGTACAAGGCTGCTTATAATTCCCTCCCACTCATCCCACCCCCACCTGGTCCATTCCCTACATGATCCTGTCCCTCTTCTATAGTGGGTACTTCCAACCTCCCCTCACCCCAAGGATGCCCTCCCATCCATCATCCCTCCTCTCATCCCCCTTCCCCCTATCCTGCTGTAGGTTGAGATATCCCATTTAGTATGTATTACATTTTCTCCCGGAACCAAATTCAATGTGAATGTGGTTTTGCCTTTTTAGCCTTCCTTATTCTCCTCCTCCTTTGCAACTACTTCCCCTTGCTTCTTCTACAGGGGATAGTTTACCCTACCCTGTCTCTCCCCATCTCCTCTTGCCACTTTCCTCTCTCACCTCATAATTTCATCCCTTGAGTATTCTCCCTTCCCAACAAATTCAACCTATGCCCTCTATCCATATATAACTGTAACCATATACACACACATTCACATATGTATTCATATGACCACACCCCTTCTTCCATTATTTTCATAGTGAGAAAGATATCATCAGTCACCGTTATTGCTTTTCCATATAGGAATGTAAATAGTTCAACTTTGATAAGTTCCTTTTGATTTCTTTTCCCTGATTACCTTCTCAGGCATCTCTTGCTTCTTGCGTCTGGATGTCAAATTTTCTATTCAACTCTGGTTTTTTCCTCAAGAATGCTTGAAAGTCCTCTATTGTACTGAATGACCATATTTTCCCCTGAAACAAAATACTCAGTTTTGCTGGGTAGGTGACCCTTGGGTTCATTCCCAGTTCTTTTGCCCTCTGGAATATCATATTCCATGCCTTTCTATCCCTCAGTGTAGAAGCTGCCAGGTCCTGGGCTATTCTGATTGTGTTTCCACAATATTGAAATTGTTTCTTCCTGGCTGCTTGGAGTATTTTCTCCTTGATGTGGGGATTCTGGAACCTGGCTATAATATTTCTGGGAGTTTTCTTTTTGGGATCTTTTTCAGGAGGTGATCGCTGGATTCTTTCAACCTCTATTTTGCCCTCTGGATCTAAAACATCAGGGCAGTTTTCCTTGAGAATTTCTTGAAGGGTGATTTCTAGGTTCTTTCCTTGATCATGGCTTTCAGGTAGTCCAATAATTTTTAAATTGTCTCTCCTGGATCTATTCTCCAGGTCAGTGGTTTTTCCCATGAGATATTTCACATTGCCTTCTAATCTTTCGTTTGTTTGGATCTGCTTAACAGCATCTTGATTTCTCATAAAGTCACTAGCTTCCATTAGCTCCAGTCTAACTCTGGAGGAATGAATCTCCTCAGTGAACTTTTGAGATTCTTTTTCCATCTGGCAAATTCGACTTTTTTTTTTTTAGTCCTTGTTTCTATTTTATTTTATTTTTTTTTAAAACAAACGCTTTATTAACTTCTGTTTTACTTCATTCATTTCCGCCAGATTTTGAGTTACAATCATTTTCCCCCCATTATTCCCCTACCCAACCTCCCAGAATAGTAGTCCCACAAGATATCGCTTCCTCCAATCTGCTCTCTCCCATACCTTCTCCCATACCCCCATTGACCTTTCCATTAGAGGAAGGTGAATCTTTGTGTCCCGATGCCTGCACATCTTATCTCCCTATTACAAGCGAAAGAGTATTACTAATAGTATTTATATATATTTGAAACATTTAATGTTATGACCTCAAATTTCAGATCCATTTCCTTTCTCCCTTGTCACCCATTCCTTCTTGGGAGATAAGCAATTCAGTATATGTTGTACATGTCTAGCTATGCAAAACATTATCATAGTAGGTATATTGTACAAGGCTGCTTATAATTCCCTCCCACTCATCCCACCCCCCACCTGGTCCATTCCCTACATAACCCTGTCCCTCTTCTATAGTGGGTACTTCCAACCTCCCCTCCCCCCAAGGATGCCCTCCCATCCATCATCCCTCCTCTCATCCCCCTTCCCCCTATCCTGCTGCAGGTTGAGATATCCCATTTAGTATGTATGTCATTTTCTCCCTGAACCAAATTCAATGGGAATGTGGTTTTGCCTTTTTAGCCTTCCTTATTCTCCCCCTCCTTTGCAACCACTTCCCCTTGCTTCTTCTACATGGGATAGTTTACCCTACCCTGTCTCTCCCCATCTCCTCTTGCCACTTTCCTCTCTCACCTCATAATTTCATCCCTTGAGTATTCTCCCTTCCCAACAAATTCAACCTATGCCCTCTATCCATATATAACTGTAACCATATACACACACATTCACATATGTATTCATATGACCACACACCCTTCTTCCATTATTTTCATAGTGAGAAAGATATCATCAGTCACAGTTATTGCTTTTCCATATAGGAATGTAAATAGTTCAACTTTGATAAGTTCCTTTTGATTTCTTTTCCCTGATTACCTTCTCAGGCATCTCTTCCTTCTTGTGTCTGGATGTCAAATTTTCTATTCAATTCTGGTTTTTTCCTCAAGAATGCTTGAAAGTCCTCTATTCCACTGAATGACCATATTTTCCCCTGAAACAAAATACTCAGTTTTGCTGGGTAGGTGACCCTTGGGTTCATTCCCAGTTCTTTTGCCCTCTGGAATATCATATTCCATGCCCTTCGATCCCTCAGTGTAGAAGCTGCCAGGTCCTGGGCTATTCTGATTGTGTTTCCACAATATTGAAATTGTTTCTTCCTGGCTGCTTGTAGTATTTTCTCCTTGATGTGGGGATTCTGGAACCTGGCTATAATATTTCTGGGAGTTTTCTTTTTGGGATCTTTTTCAGGAGGTGATCGCTGGATTCTTTCAACCTCTATTTTGCCCTCTGGATCTAAAACATCAGGGCAGTTTTCCTTGAGAATTTCTTGAAGGGTGATTTCTAGGTTCTTTCCTTGATCATGGCTTTCAGGTAGTCCAATAATTTTTAAATTGTCTCTCCTGGATCTATTTTCCAGGTCAGTGGTTTTTCCCATGAGATATTTCACATTGCCTTCTAATCTTTCGTTTGTTTGGATCTGCTTAACAGCATCTTGATTTCTCATAAAGTCATTAGCTTCCATTTGCTCCAGTCTAACTCTGAAGGAATGAATCTCCTCAGTGAACTTTTGAGATTCTTTTTCCATCTGGCAAATTCGACTTTTTAAGGCATTCTTCTCCTCGTTGCCCTTTTGGGCCTCCTTAGCCATTTGAGTTAGTCTATTTTTTAAGGTGTTATTTTCTTAAGTCAGGCTGTTGACCCTCATTTCATACTTTTCCTGCATCCTTCTCATTTCTCTTTCTAATTTTTCCTCCACTTCTCTTATTTGATTTTTAAAGTCCTTCTTAAGGTCCTCTATGGCCTGCAACCCGCTCATGTTTTCCCCTGGGGCTTTTTTAGCAGGACTTCTGACCTCACAGTCCTTTTCCTGCTCTATGCCCCCAAAAGAGGAGTCTAGGGTTGCATTTTTCTGTTTCTTTTGCCTTGGCATGTTGCCACTTAATTGCTTGACTTTTGGGCTTGTTGCCACACTATGGCTTTAAGGCCAGCTAGAGGAATTTTCGTCCCGAACGTGTGGGGGGCAACTTCCGTTTCTGGCAAGCTGTAAACCCACCCACAACTTCCACCCTAGATCACAATCCAGATCCAGGGAGGTTAAAGCAAGAGCGATTACCCCCCAAGACTGATCGCTGGATCTCCCCACGATTTGTAGGCTGGGAGCCGGATCTGCCTCTGAAAACTACAAAATGGCGTGTCTCCTCAGCAGCTTCTAGCCCCCAGGGGAGGGAGCTGACGCATTCCCCAAATACAGGTCCCAAAGTCCATAGGACACTAACCTCTTACTTTGTCCTAGGCATGTCTATGTTGATAATTCTGGAGTTGCCAGGGTTCCTGGTGTTCTGGGGTTCCTCCAGCCAGCTGCTGGCCCTGTCTCCCTGGGGCTAAAACCTCGGCTCAGGCGGACCTGGGCTCGGCTCCTGTGCTCTGCGCTCTGCGAGCTGCCAGGTCCCAGACCACTGCGCTGGTCCTTCCTGCAGGGCTGCTGGGCTGTCCTCAGCGGGAGGTTAGCTTCTCTGTGTCGTTCTGTGGGTGCTGGGGCTCCAGAAGTTGTTCAGAGTCCCCTTTTACATAGTTTGAGGGGAATCTGGGGGCAGAGAGGCTTGGAAGAGCTGTTTCTACTCTGCCATCTTGGCTCCGCCCCGAGGTATTTTCTTATATACCACTATCTATTAAATATTCTTAGGTACACTGGATATTTGTATTTAGAAGGATCTTCTTGTATAGGAGTTAAGTATATAAGTTCTTCTGATTCCCCAAAGTAAAAAGGGTAGATAAAATCTGTAAACTAGATTTTTTTTTTTATTTTCAGGGATATTCTAGAATATAGCATTCAAGGATTAATTTGTCAGCATTTTGAAAAAAAAAAGAAGTAATCAGTAAAAGCCAGTGAGTGTGTGCCTAGAACAGGATAGTCCAGACTAGATTCATTGCCTTTTTTTGTTAAGGTTCCTAGACTTCTAGAGAATAGTACACAGTAATGTCAATTTAATTAAATTTTAAAATATTATTTTTTAATGCCTAGACATTCATTTTCCTTCCTTCTTCTCCTTAACCATTGAAAGGAGAGAAAGACAGGCAGAAAAATGGATGGAAGAAAGCAAGGGGAGAGAGGGAATGGTAGAATAAAAAAGAAAGGAAAGTATGAAGGAAAGAAACAAAGGAAGAAAAACTGAAGCATAGTCAAGCAAAATGTTCCCACATTGGTCCCATCCAAAAATGCATTGGCTATCTTGCAATAATAGGCTATCACCTTTCTGTGGTGAAGAGATGGGAATTATTCCTCTTTATTAGTATACTGGAATTGTAGTTGATCCCTTAATTGATTAACATTCTCAGTTTTATTAAAATTAATACTTTTAAAATATTGACATTATAGTTTTTTTTGCTCATTTCACTATGCTTTGATCCATGCAAATCTTTCCAAATCTCTAAGAAAAAAATTTCTCCCTTACTTCTTATATATAATAATATTTTGATAAATACATGTAGTTATAAAAGATGCATATAATGGAATATTATTGCATTTTAGAAATAATTTATCTAAATTTCAGAAAAAGAATGTTAAAATTATTTGACAGTCTTTCATTATAAACAAAGTGGAGATATGACATAAATTCAAAATTGTTGAGTGATCTAACCCAAACAGCCATGTTGTACTACCAATCCCATTCAATTGTTCCCAAAGTCTGAACCTGAGGCTATGTTAATTAGAGAGATTTTTACTTTATCATTTCAAAGAAATCCAGTACCTCATCTCTTTTTTATTGCCCATAAGAGTACTACTTTTGCTACAGCATCATCCTAAGTGATTTTGTCTCTAGTGAATTCCAGCTATGCCACTACTCCACTTATCATCCTTGTGACTTTTCTTATCCTTGGCCATTACTCTCCTATAAACAATATCCCTCCTTATCCACATTAAATCCAAGCTCCTTGATGGTATTGCAAGTTCTTTTATAATAAAATCCTCACAACTTAACAAAATCCATGCTATGTAGTATGTCTTTAATATATTGTTTTCTTTTAATTCACAACATGTACTGCTCCATATAAGCTTGATCTAATGGCCTCTAATCTTCTCTGTAAATTGCCTTTTCCCACCCATTTTCTCATAAATTATGAATACTCTTCTATCTATTGAATGTTGTTCTTCTCTTTAAAAATGTAGCCAAGGCTCCCTCATCCATAGAAGCGAAACCAAAAACCCAAAGCCTTCAAATAATGCCTGCTGGCTTTTGTCCTGTATCTTTCTTCCCTTTGTTAACTAAACTTAAAAAATCAGTCTGCCTTTCTACATTCATTGCCTCTATATTTTTCCCCTCATTCTCTCTTTGTACTCAGAACTCTCTACCTTTAATATGCCCATAGTGTCATAGGATAGGAACTAAACCTGGAAAGGAATCTTAAATACAAATGAGGAAACTGAGCCTCAGAGAAGTTAAATAAGTGTTTTCCTTAGCTCCAATTATGGGTCAAAGTGTTAAGAAAGAACTAAGACGTGGTCTTTTCCTTCAAGGAAATCACTTCTTTTTTTTTTTTTTTTGTTTTTTTTTTTTTTTTTATCATTATCAAGTCTGATTTATTCTGGCATTCGCATTGCTGCCCTTATTCACCTTTGTACAGAGACACAGAGGTCTTCACATGATGGGAGTGTCTCTGCGTTCTGCCCCAAAGGGCCATGTCTCAGGCCTACACTCTGAGGTTAGTGCGATCATGGTACTTCTGGAAGGGGTCATCCATGTACCAGTTCCGCCTCTTCCAGAAGGACGTGGTCATCTTGTCGAGCAGCTTGCTCTGCGTCTTGTTGCAGAACACTTGTTCCCGGAGGCGCTTTTTCCGTGCTGGCTTCTTCTTCCACAGCCTCTTCTTATAACCGGCCTTCTTCCTCACCCAAAGACCACAGTGCAGGCGCAGGAACCGGAAGAGCACGGCTTTCACAGATTTCCGTTTTCCTTTTCTCAGACTACAGTATGTTAAAGTTCTGACTGGCAGTTGTAGGACGGCTGGAAGCAAAGGGGTGACACTGTTAAGGATTGCTGAAGGGTGCCCACATGCAAGACTTCTAACAGGTGGAACTAGTTTGGTAGCAGGAGAAACAAGTGGTGTTTGAAAATGGCTAAAAGGTCGTGCAGACAGTGTGGAAATCAGACGCACAGAGTTGGAGCAATTTTGGAGGGCCGATGAAACCAAAATATTGAGTGGTCGAATGATCCCTGTAGCGGCCCGTGCCGCTAAAGTGGACGCCGCCATCTTCCCCAAGGAAATCACTTCTAATGAAGAAGAAAGCATGCAATAAAATATGGATATACAAGGTATATGCAATGTAAATAGCATAGTCTCAGAGGGAAGGCACAACTAGCAAGGTGGTGGTGTGAAGAATGTGAACCAGAAAATGCTTCTTGTAGAAGATGTTATTGTAATCCCTGAAGCAAGCAATTACAATATGCAAGCCAGGAAGCATATATAAAGAGAGAGAGAGAGAGAGAGAGAGAGAGAGAGAGAGAGAGAGAGAGAGAGAGAGAGAGAGTAGTGAAACATTCAGAGTGTTTTACTTGAGATGAATATTTCCAGTTTATAAGCAATGAAATTTAATAATGAAGAATTAAATTCATTTATGTTCAAGGTTGTTCATCTAGTGGTAGACTTCAGGCAGAATAACCTAGCAGTTCACTTCTTCCTGGGAAGTTGCTGTCTCTTTCTACTATAGCATCCTGCTTTACTTTGTTGTGTTTTTTTTAAAGAATAGACAATGAAAAATAACCCAGGACTATTTTGCAATCCATCATTACACATTAAATATACTGATAATGTATCAACTGAAATGTACCAAATCAGCTTGTATACCATATCTCAAATATTGTTGTAAATATTAATTTTCTTCTATTAGCATTAAGATGCATTGAAAATAGAACCCTACCTAACATAATTATATTTTTCAATTCTCTTTTATTTCTTTTTTCTGACCTAGTCTTATCCCAATAATGGCTATCCTCAAAACAGCATAGCTGGGTACAAGATGCTCATCATAAGTACCGTGGACACTAAGAATAAATTATTTAGCCATACCAACCAGTGAAGAAAAAGAAAAGTATAGAATTGCTTTTAAAATTATATAGACCCTTCTGATTCTACAGAATCTTCAGTGAAAATGGCAGTTAGATGGAAAAAAAAGTGATAAAGTATCCTATGCAAGTTTAACTGATACAAAATAATTGCCTTTTGTTGGAGGCCAAAAGAAGCTAGAACTCCACCAAACCAGTGATCAATTAATCTCCTTAGCAAGCCAACTACAATACCAAACAAGGCAGCACACTTGAGGGCTGCTGGTAAAATGTATTTTAAGGGTCAGATTGCACAATATAAACATTCTATTAAAAACTGAACTTCCAGCGAAGAACCTAAAGCATCCATAATTAATAACAACATAACAACTTATTCCCAGGGTGGCCACATGACCTCAGACCACATGACCTCAGACACAAAAGTATTTAACATAACATAATACACCTCTCACCCTATACATCCTTTGGGGGTCCAAATCTTTGGGGAGTAAGCAACCATATCCTTCTCCCTCACTCTAAACAGAGTGTACAAGTAAAGTCCTATTGGGGGTGTGTTCTTCTCCCCATGTTGCTATTATAGGCTTCTACCCAACACTTTAAGTTGCATACATGCTCATGAGTTAAAGAGTTCAACTCCTCATAAAGCTCCAGCCTCTGATTCCAAGTCCTGAGGTGTGGCTGGGTGATAAAGCCAACAGCATGGGTCCCTGGGGATTATGGCACTTCCCCCTCACCCCAACACCACCACGAAGAGAGATAAAAGTGAGAGACACTACAGGCTTTGTGTGTGTGTGTGTGTGTGTGTGTGTGTTTGCAAAATTTTATGGAGGAGAATCATGAAAGATTGTAGAAACATTTTAAAAAAGAATTAAGTAGTCACATGGGAAAAATAGTTTCTAGAAGGCATGGTCTGATAACCAATTAAATTAGACCTTACCAAGCACTCTAAAGGATAAAAGTGGCCAGAAATTCTAAAAAATATAAAATAGAAAAAAGATATGTTAACATTTCTATATATAAAAGCTATTTTCTAAATCAATGACAATGAACCAAACACATCTGGAGTCAAACATTGAATTTCCTGTTTGCTACATGAAAATATAGATATTATGAAAATAAAAAATCTAAAGAACAGGTAATCAGAATAACTAGGTACACTTGAAATTTGTGCCAAAAGTTCAAGTATTTTGAAGATTTTGAAGGATTGATTCTTATAATATATTTATAAAATGGAAAGGTAATTAATAATCAGAAAATTAATATAATAATTTCAGAAGCCCCCAATGATCATGAGGATATCATTACCTACAGACTTAGATACTCCCTTCTTATCACATTAAACTGTCTGAGAATAATCCATAGACAAATCAGTGATACATCTCACTAAATATTAAAAAGCTAATTGACAGAGTGACTTTTGCAAATTATATTCTGTAAAAATGCCTGTCTTTAGGGTGACACAATTGGCTAAAATGGGCAAAGAAAAGAACATCCCTTTGTACTTTTTTTAAAGTACATGACACAGAGCAAAGTTATACTTATGAATTGTCCTCCCAAAATGCGTTCCCATACAATATTTCTTTGAAGGATCACAAAAAGTATAATTTCTCCCCATCTACCATTGCAATTAGAAAGACAACATAATTAAATCACAAATGAGGAAAATTCAGCAAAAATACCTGCCAATGAAGCATGCCTAGGGCAAAGACAAAAAAAAAATGAAAAAATTCCCTGAAGATGGAGAGGCCCTTCAGATGTTTCTGATTTCAAATGACTTATTATTCATTGCAGCAAGCCCCAGGATATTGCAGAATCTCCTAAAACAGTCTATATAATATACTACAAAAATGCCAATTCTGTGTTATGTAGTTGAATTGGAAAAATTGAAATGCTATCTAATTCTCCTTCAGTCCATTCTACCTTTTAGATTTTGTAGTCTGGAACTTGGAAAATATTTTCTTTACTATAGTTTAAAGATGAATATAGATTCTTGAAACTATTTTGACAATGGTAGTACCTTTTATTGAATATATGGTTTGTAAATACAGAAAAAGTTACAATAATACTCACTAAGAGATAACATAGGCTCATTAAAGAAAAAGTCTTGGGTGACTAATATATTTTTTTCTAAATAGGAAAAGAGAATAGAATGATTTGTCAAGGTAATTGAATAGACACATGGAAGCCTTCTCTTTATTCAATCAGATTCTACTTTTATTCAAGATCATCGTAATCTCTCACCTAGATTATTGCAAGATCCTCCTGATTGGCTTCCCTGACTTAAGTCTCTCACCATTGTAGTTAATTCCACATATCACTGTCAAAGTAATTTTCCTTTCTCAATTAACAACAATTACTACCAGAAAGACAAAATATAAAATGTTTAATATTAAATCCCTACACAACATGGTCCCAACCTATCTTGCTAGCCTCAATAGCTGCTTTTCTTGGTCACTCATCATTTTCAAAGAGGATCAGTGACTTCATGGGGGTGATGCTATGCCACCTCTTAGTATGTAAGCTCCTTTATGTAAGGGATTGCTTCATTTTTTTTCCTTGTGTTTCTGTCCATGACACCAAGAGCTGTGACTTATACATAATAGGTGCTTAATAAGTGCTTATTGGTTGATTTATTTGAATAGGGCAATGGCATTTGACCTGTCAGATGTGATGCAAGACTAAACTTCAAAGTCCGAATTAAATGTTGTGCCTGATCCTTCCAGCTGGAATAAATAGACCTCTTCCCTACGATTCCATAGTTGTCCAGGACAATCCAGCCTCATTTTCTCAATGTCATAACTACTTATGATAAAGTGATTCATGTATATTTTTGAGTGAAGATCTCTCTTTTATTTAAGAAGTCTTTATTTTAATTTAATTGTTTTTGGAGATTTAAAAAAAATCTTTATTTATTTTTAGTTTTCAACATTCATTTCCATGAGATTTTGAATTATACATTTTCTGTCCATCTTTCCCCTACTCCCATACTAAGATATTGAGCCTACTGAATATCCCTTCACCCAATCTTCTCTCTTTTATATCCTCCTCTATACCCCCCTTGCAAATTTCTAATAGGGCAAGACGGATTTCTATAACCCAGTGCCTATATAACTTAATTTCCCAGTTACATGGAAAAGCATTTTTTTTTAATTTTCAAGTTTTTTATTTTTTAAACATTCTTCTTTTATTTTTTTAATTAATTAAAAAATGCTTTATTAACTTCTGTTTTATATGATTCATTTCCACCAAATTTTGAGGTACAATTGTGTCCCCCATTTTTCCCTACCCACCATCCCAGAATAGCAGCCCCACTAGATATTCCCTTATCCAATCTGCTCTCTCCCATATCTTCTCCCATACCCCCATCGACTTTGCCATTAGGGCAAGGTGAATCTCTGAGCCCCAATGCCTGGACATCTTATGAAATATTTAATTTTAAAATTTCGATTTTCAGATCCATTCTCTTCCTCCCTTGTCACCCACTCCCTCTGAGAAGATAAGCAATTCAGTATGTGTTGTACATGTATAGCTATGCAAAACATTACCAAAGTAGATATATTGTAAAAGACTGCTTATATTTCCCTCCCACCCATCTCACCTCCCACCTGGTCCATTCCCTACTTTGATCCTGTCCCTCTTTGATAGTGGGTGCTTCCAAACTCCCCTCCCCCCAGAATGCCCTCCCCTCCATCCTTCCTTCTCTCATCCCCCTTTCCCCCACTCTCCTGCAGGGTGAGATATCCCATTTAGTATGAATGTGATTCTCTCTTTGATCGAACTTCAGTGAGAACATGGTTTTGCCTTTTTGCCTTCCTGTTCTTCCCCTCCCCTGCAACCACTTCCCCTTGCTTCTTCTACATGAGAGAGTTTACCCTACCCTGTCTCTCCCCATCTCCTCTTGCCACTTTCCTCTCTCACCTCTTGACTTCACCCCTTAAGAATCACCCCTTCCAATCAAATTCAACCTATGCCCTCTATCCATGTATACCTGTAAACATATGCCCATATACCCTCCTTCAATTATTTTCATAATGTGAAAGGTTTCATAAGACACAGTTATTGTTTTTCCATGTAGGAATGTAAATAGTTCAACTTTGAAAAGTTCCTTTTGATTTCTTTTCCATTATTACCTTCTCAAGCAACTCTTGCTTCTTGTGTCTGAATGTCAAATTTTCTATTCAACTTTGTTTTTTCCCTCAAGAATGCTTGAAAGTCTTCTATTCCACTGAATGATCATATTTTCCCCTGAAACGGGATACTCACTTTTGCTGGATAGGTGACCCTTGGCTTCAATCCCAGCTCTTTTGCCCTCTGGAATATCATATTCCATGCCCTTCGATCCCTTAGTGTAGAAGCTGCCAGAATCCTGTGCTATTCTGATTCTGTTTCCACAATATTGAAATAGTTTCTTCCTGGCTGCCTGTAGTATTTTCTCCTTGATCTAGGAATTCTGGAACCTGGCTATAATATTCCTAGAAGTTTTCTTTTTGAGATCTTTTTCAGGAGGTGATCGGTGAATACTTTCAACCTCTATTTCCCCCTCTGTGTCTAACACATCAGGGCAATTTTCCTTGAGAATTTCTTTAAGGATTATTTCTAGGTTCTTTCTTTGATTGTGGCTTTCAGGTAGTCCAATAATTTTTAAATTATCTCTCCTGGATCTATTTTCCAGGTCAGTGGTTTTTCTAATGAGATATTTCACATTGCCTTCTATTCTTTCATTTGTTTGGATCTGTTTAACAGCATCTTGATTTCTCATAAAGTCACTAGCTTCCATTTGCTCCAGTCTAACTCTGAGGGAATGAATCTCCTCATTGAGCTTTGGAAATTCTTTTTCCATCTGGCAAATTTGGCTTTTTACGGCATTCTTCTCCTCATTGCCTTTCTGAGCCTCTTTTGCCATTTGAGTTAGTCTGTTTTTTAAGGTGTTATTTTCCTCAGTCAGTCTGTTGACTGTCATTTCATAGTTTTCTTGCATCTTTATCATTTCTGTTCCCAATTTTACCCCACTTCTCTTATCTGCTTCTTAAGGTCCTCTATGGCCTGTAGCCAGCTTGTATTTTCATTTGGGGCTTTTGGTGCAGGACTTCTGATCTCACAGTCCTCCTCCATGCTTTGATCCTCTTTGCCCCTAAAATAAGTGTCCAATGTTGAATTTTTCTGTTTATTTATTTTTTTTTTTTGCCTAGGCATGTTGCCACTTAATTACCTGATTTTTGGGCTTATTGCCACAGTAGGATTCTGCCACCAGATAGGAGAGCTTCTGTCCCAAATGTGGGGTCTTCACAATTTCCACTGGTTGGGTGACCTCTGTAAAGCCTCCACCTGCTCTGGCAAATTGGATACCCACCCCAAACTCCCTCTCCCCCTCCCCCCGCCAGACCACAATCAACATCCAGGCAGTTTAAAGCAAGAGTGATTAACCCCCAGACTGATTGCTGGCTCTCCCTACAGTTTGCAGACCAGGAGCTAGAACCACCACTGATGCTACAAAATGGCTTCTGTTCCGCATTTGCTCAGCAGCTTTTTGCCACCAGGGGAGGAAGCTGAAGCTTTCCCCAAATACTGTTCCCAAAGTCCATAGGGCACTAACCTCTCACTTTTTCCTAGGCATATCTGTGGTTATAATTTTGGAATCGCCACAGCTGCTGGTGTTCTGGGGTCCCTCCAGCTGGCTGTTGGCCCAGCTACCATAGGCCTAAAACCTCGCCTCACCCAGGCCTGGTCTTGGCTCCCAGAGTGCTGCGCTTTTGGTTCCCAGCATGCTGTGCTGACTGCTCTCAGAACGCTGTGCTCGCAGCTCCCTGCAGGGCTGCTGAGTTGTCCTCAGCGGGAGGTTATTTTCTCTGTGTAGTTCTGTGGGTGCTGGGGCTCCAGAAGTTGTTCAGAGTCACCTTTTACATTATTTGGAAGTTTTGTGGGGCAGAGCAACTTGGAAGTGCTGTTTCTACTCCGCCATCTTGGCTCCGTCCCCCGAAAAGCAATTTTTTAAACATTAGTTTTTAAGACTTTGATTTCCAGATTCTTTCCCTTTTTCCCTCCTCACCCACCCCCACTGAGAAGACAAGCAATTCAATATAGTTTATACATGTGTAGTTACAGAAAAGTTTTCCATGATAGTTATATTGTGAAAGACTAACTGTTATTTCCCTCAATACTATCCTGCCCACCATGTATTCTATTTTCTCCTTCAACCCTATCCCTTTTCAAAAGTGTTTGCTTCTAACTGCCCTCTTCTCCAAACCACCCTCCCTTCTATCATCCCACCTCTTATCTCCTTCCTTCTTACTTTCCTGTAGTGTGTATGTTATTCCCTCCATAAGCTGAATTCAATGAGAGTACAGTTGACCCATTCCCTTTCAACTTCCTGCTCTTCATTTCCATTGTAACAGTTTTCTCTTGCCTCTTTTATATGAGGTAGTTTATTCTCTCCCTCTCTTCTTTTCCCATTCATTATATTTCTCTTTCACCTCTTCATTTTATTTTTAGAAATCATCCCTTCTTATTCAACTGATCCTGTACTTTTAGTCTATTTATACATGTTCACACATATGCATAATCTAAATATGTATTTGCACAGACATCCTCCTATACATACATGTATATATGTATGTGTGTGTGTGTGTGTGTGTGTGTGTGTGTGTGTGTGTGTACACACACAAGTATATATTCCCTTCCACTATCCTCACTCTGAGAAAAGTGTAGAGTTAACAATGATCATTTTTCCATGTATGAATATAAATAGTTCAACTTTGGTAAGTTACTTATGATTTTTTTTTCCTGTACTTTCTCATGCTCCTATTGTTTCTTGTATTTGAAAGTCAAATTTTCTGTTTAGCTCTCTTTTTTTCAACAAGAATACTTGAAAGTCCTCTGTTTCATTGAATCACCATATTTCCCTCTGAAACATTATACTCAGTTTAGCTGGGTAGGTGATTTTTAGTTTTAATCCTAGCTCCTTTGACCTCCTCACCCACCTGCACTGGAAACACAAGCAATTCAATATAGTTTGTACATGTGTAGTTACAGAAAAGTTTTCCATGATAGTTATATTGTGAAAGACTAATTGTTATTTCCCTCTATCCTATCCTGCCCACCATGTATTCTATTTTCTCCTTCAACCCTATCCCTTTTCAAATGTGTTTGCTTCTAACTACCCTCTTAACTACCTGTGTGTTAAGTGTCTGAGGCCGGATCCGAACTCAGGTCCTTCTGACTCCAGGGCCAGCACTCTACTCTTTGCGCCACCTCGCCGAACCCTCCCCCCCCATATTATAAAACATTCTTATAGTTAAAATCTTTGTGCTAAAGAATTCTTTCATCACCTTTCTAAGTTCTTGTACTTTGCTTCTAATTTCTTTGTATATGCATCCAACTTGTGAGCTGCCTGCTCAAGAGCTGCTACTTGGTCCTCAGTTAAAGTAATTTGATCTAGATAAGTTTGAAGTGCTGCATTTTTCTGGTTTAAGTCCTTTAGGTTTCTACTTATGTTTACTGCAATATCTTTCATTTCTAGATACTTCAAGTTAGCCAGTTTGTTCACGTTTTCCAGAAGTTTATAATCTTCACTGGTGGCTCTCAGGTCACCCATCTGGTATGTGGCCATTTTAGAGAACATATCCTGGCACAACCTTGTGATGTTTGCCTGACTGGGTTCCCTGGCCTCCTCAGCAGTCTCCACCATAGCATAATTTAGGCCAGAGAAGAGGAAGGAGAAAGGATGGAAGGAAGGAGGGGTAGGGGAGAAAGGAGGAGAAGGGAAAGGGGGAGGGGTAGAGGAAAGGGAAAGGGGAGGAAGGGGAAAAGGGGAAGGGAGAGTAGTCAGAGAGGGAGATGAGGGGAGGCTGCTAAAGGATGATTTCTAGACTCTTTTTTTGATCATGGCTTTGAGGTAGTCCAGTAAATTTTAAATTATCTCTCCTGTATCTATTTTCCAGGTCAGTGGTTTTTCCAGTGAGATTTTTCCTACTGCCTTCTATTTTTTAATTTGTTTTAATCTGTTCTCATAGTACCTTGATTTTTTTTTATAAAGTGATTAGCTTCCATTGGCTCCAATCTAATTTTGAAGGAATTATTGTCTTAATGATTTTTTGAAATTCCTTTTTCATCTGGGCAATTAAGCTTCATAAGGCATTCTTCTCCTCAGTGGCTTTTTGGGCCTCTTTTTCCATTTGATTCGATCAATTTTTTTTCCCAAATGCTTTATTAAATTGTGGTTTACATCATTCATTTCTGCTAGATATTGAGTTACAACTTTTTTCACCATTTTTCCCTACCCCCCCACCCCAGAATAGCAGTCCCACAGGATATCCCTTCATCAAATCTGCTCTCTCCCATATCTTCTCCCATATACCGCTCAACTCCCCCAGTAGGTTAAAGTGAATCTCTGTTTCCCTATGCATGTTCATCTTATTTCCCAATTATATGCAAAATTGTATTAATAATAGTATTTATACATTTTTACACATTTGATTACAAAACTTTGAATTCCTGATTCATTCCCTTCCTCTCTTGTCACCCACCCTTACTGGGAAGATAAGCAATTCAGTATTGGTCTATTTTTAAGGTATTTTCTTAGTAATTTTTGAATTTCTTTTAGCAGGTTGTTGACTCGATTTAATGATTTTCTTGCATCATTCTAATTTCACTTCCCAATTTTTCCTCCACTTCTCTTACTTGATTTACAAAATCGTTCTTGAGCTCTTTGATGGCCTGTTACCAGTTCATTTTTTTCTTAGACATTTTTGAAGGAGGAGTTTTGCCTTCAGTGTCTTCTTCTGGATTCATGTTTTGATCCTTTTTGTCCCTCAGAAAGGATTCTATGTTCTACTTGCACTTCCTCTGGTTGCTCATCTTGCCAGTCAATTACTTGATTTTTGAGCTCCTTGCCATGGTAGAACTCTGCTTCCAGAGTGGAGAGGGCTGTGTTCCAAATTGTTGGGGATTCTGCAAATGTTGTCAAAGGTCTGAGGAGGGTACCCCCTCTACACCACCATAACTGGAACACTAGTGTTTCTTACCCCAGGAGCACCACCCAGGACTGTGACCCAGATCCATGCAGGTCAAAGCAAGAGTGATTACCCTCTGAATTGTCCACCTACAAGCTACAGGCCATGAACTCTGGGAGGAAGCCATGTGGCAGCAGCAATAGTCTCTATGCCTCTGCCACCTCTTACCCTAGGGACAGATGCCAGATTATACGCTTCACCCAGTTTCAACAAAGTTCCCTACTGACATTTTATAGTCTCTTTGGCATGTATGGGTTGAGAAGTCTGGAAACAACCACAGCTGCTGGTGATTCACTCTCCTGAATTATACTCTGGCCAGTCTGTGCCACTGGTCAGGGCCACCCCTGGTCTAGGCACTGCAGCTCCCAGCCTGGTGCAATAGACCCTTCCTGTTGGCCCGCCAGACTACATTTAGTGGGGCATTTGTTTCTCTCTGTCATTTTGTGGACTCTG